>OY992878.1:103373861-103553861 GCA_963921405.1 Cepaea hortensis | reverse complement strand
CTCATGGTGCTTTTTTTTTTTTTTTTATTATTATTCAAAGGCTGTGTACAATATCATAAAACTTTGGGAAATCATGAGGAAAATGGGCTTTCCATCATGTGTAGTACACTCACTAAAATGCCCTATCTAGACCAACAAGCAGCGGTTAGAATAGATGGCGATATCAAGCAGGGAGTCCGTCATGGCTATTTGCTGTCCCCTTATGTGTTTAACCTGTACACCGAAAATATTATGAGAAATAGCAGAGATGATATAACCATGGAGCAATATGATGCCCTAAATATAGGTGGTCACGAAATAACAGAGATTCGATATGCTGATGATACAGTATTACTACCCACATCACAGAATCGTATAGAAAAAATAAACACCTCAACCCAAAAGAATAGTGAAAATTACAACGTATATTTTAACATAGCAAAAGCAAAGAAATTGCATTCAGATAAGATGATATAACCATGGAGAAAAACAGAAATGTTCATGAGGAAACATTAAGATGGTGTAACATTTCGAATATCTTGAATCATTAATTACAAACAATGGTGACGCAATAAAGCAAATTAAAAGACTAATATCTATTGCTCTTCAAAAACTAAAACACCTGAATAAATTGTGGAGTGGGACAGGTAGAACTACATACATTAGATTTTTAAGAGAATGCATTGTTCCCTTGACAACATACGCCAGTGAGATCTGGACACTTTTTAAACAAGCTGTACAGCGCATAGTAGTACTAGTAGTAGGCCTCTTTCAGTCCTAAAGGACTATAGAGTTGTGCCGCTGGGAAGGTGCCTGACAGCACCGCTGGTGACTGTATAGTCCAATGCGAGAGTGACAATCTCTGTCAGTTTCCGCATCTGTAAGACGAGGCAGGTCCCGCAGTAAGTGACTGCGTTTTATGCCTGTGCCACCTATCCTCAATTTGTTGGATCAGATTGCGACCAAAGAGCACCAGTCCGTTTCGTACATCTCTTCTCCAGGAACATCTGTCTGTTGCAACTCTTTCCAACGTGTTTGGATCTATGCTAAGGGTTTTCATATCTTATTTACACGCATCCCTATATCGCATTTGGGGACTTCCGGTTGGCCTTTTCCCTGTGGCTAGTTCTCCGTATAGGAGATCTTTTTGGGACGCAGAGGTGTTTCCAAGGCACCAGGGCCGGGTTATATACTGGCCAAGACCTATTGACACGTCCTCGCCGAGCGTCCTGGGCAACAGGTCCCTTCGGGGTCCTGGCTGAAGTCAATAGGATCGTTGATTCCTCCGAAGTCGGAGAGTGTCTGCCTGTACGGCGAGGAACCACCAGTCTGCACACCAATAAGCCAGACATGGGACAACGGATACTCACGCAAACCTCAGGTCCTGTATGACATCACACTGATGTTGGACAACAGGATGCCTTCATCCGACATACAGGACTTTGCGTTGGAGCTCAAGCCAATGAACACAAGCAAGCAAGCATCCTCCATTTGAGATACACGGCCAAGCCACCGGAGGCGTCTCTGCTTGAGGAGGAAGTGCACTGTGATAATATCCACTCTTTCAACCACGAGTTTGTTTGTTGTGTGGTCTTTCTACGATATGCCCAGGATACGTCTCAGACATCTCATATAAAAGGAATTCAACTTTCTTTCCTGTCGTGAGTAAAAAGTCCAGGATTCAAACCCATAGAGTAGTGTGCTAAAAACACAAGCTTTATATATTTGAACTTTTGTACGCTCTGTTGGTCTATTATTCTCCCAAATTCTGTTAGTTTGCCTGGAAAGTGGTGTGGCTGCCTTTCCAATGCGTCTATTTCTGTCTCTAATGAAAGATTATCTGATATTGTCGACCCCAAATAGGCAAACTCATGGACACTCTTCAGTTCGTAATTATAAATTTTGATTAATTGATGCGCACCAGCATTGTGTTCCATCACCTGTGTTTTATTTAGGCGGATGGTGAGCCCAAAGTCTTTGCGGCGGTTGCAAAACTATCTATGAGCCGTTGGAGATCTTCGGCTGCTTGAGTTGTCAGTGCTGCATCGTCTGCAAAAAAGTAGTTTTCTTATGCATCATATAAGACAGCGCATAGATGCCTTTGAAAATAACTGTTATCGGCAGCTTCTAAGAATATCTTGGATATAGAAAAGAAAAACAAAAGCATCCATGCGACGAGAACTGAATATTGAAGAAGGTTGGCTACTAAAGACGATAAGACAAAGAAATTGAAATATTTTGGTCACTTGAAATGTCATGAATGTTAAGAGAGAACAATCGTGGAGGGGTATATGCCAAATAACATTAGATATGCAGATGATACAGTATTGATAGCAGACAATTAGCAGTATCTGCAACAATTAGTAGATGCGGTTGTTCTACACAGTGAACAACTAAGGTTAGAATTAAATTGTAAGAAAACACAGATTATGGTCGTCACTAGGAAGAACAAAATACAAAAATGTAATATACAAATAAATTGGAATTTTCTTCAACAAGTGAATCGGTACAATTATCTCGGAACAGTAATAACATCTGATAGGAGATGCCTTGATGAGATTGATTGATTGATTGATTGATTGATTGATTTAGGAATCGACATCACAGCATTCGGGGCATTCCCATAAGTGCTCTGTCCCCATCCTCAGCAGCCAGCGAAGAGTTCCAACACTAATAGTACCAGTAGCAATCTGATTATAAGTCCGTCTCGCCTTTCCTTTAAGCGTTGAGCGTCGGCCAGATCCCTTCGTCACTCCTCGTTGTCTCATTCTTGCCAGACCATGGTAATCCATTTGCTCCTCCGAGGTGTGCACGTGCTCCCACAAGGCCGCAACCACGTCTGCCTTGTCATGTATCAATACTCCACCAAGTTCTGCAGAGCCAGCCATTCTGTCCGCCTGTTCATTTCCAAGCACACCGGCATGCCCCGGAGAAAAGATGCAGGCGATGCTTGTCACCCGTGACCTCCGAAGCGAAGCAAGCCACTCTGCACGAAGTCTGCCCGTCCTCACCCTCGTCAGCATGCTTTCTGAGTCAGTTAAAATCACGATGTGTGTGTGTGTGTGTGTGTGTGTCGTATTCTCCATCCAGCGGAGAGCCGCAGTGACTGCCTCCACTTCCATTCTTAAGCCGGAAGTTAATGGTCGATGTTTGGGGCAGGAGAGCCTGGCATATGATACCACAACATCCTTGATGAGATTAGAACAAGAATCGCTTGGCGAAAGTAGCCTTTAGCAAGAGGAAAAAAAGTACTAACCAATAAATGATGTCAAGTGAAACTAGAAAAAGAGTGTTGAGGTGCTACATAGAACCTGTACCTTTGTATGGATGTGAAACTTGGACAATGAGCAGTCAAGCCGAAAAACATCTGATGGCTGTAGAAATGTGGTTTCTGGGGAGAATGCAAAGAATACCATGGACAGACAGAAAAACCAATGACCAAGTACTACAGGAGACAAATGAAAATCGTAAATTGATTAGAGATATTAGAGACGTAGACAGTCACAATTTTTTGGACATGTTATGAGAAGAAAGAAATTGGAGAACTTGATGACAACTGGCAACATCGAGAGGAAGAAAACAAGCGGAAGACAGAGAAGTAAATACATGGATGGCGTGGCAACGTGGCATGGTCGAAACAAGAACAATGAGCTAATCCACGACTCTGGTGATCGAGTGAAATGGCGAATCATGACTGCCCACGCTCACTGGCATGGCACATGATGGATGGATGGATTAATGGATGGATATACCCAGGAAGAGAAGAATAGGAAGGCCAAAGAGAAGATGGGTGCAGATGTGGCAGATGATATCCAGATGCGTTTAACGGATGCGGGACATCTTGCTTATGACCGAGAAGTTTTCCGGAAGGTTCTGCAAAGGACATGCTACTTAATGAATGAATGAATGAATGAATGAATAAATGAATGAATGTCAAATACATTGCTTATTGTATTCATCAGTATGGTGTAGGAGCCTGGCCAGCAGGCCAGTGTCGGGGATACTATTCCCGACAGCTCACTGTATAAATGACATGACTATTACACTCATACATTGCCTTCAAATTGGCTCAAATAATAATCTAACAAATATTGCTATATTTTGATTTCTCTTCTTGTCCAGGGCTTCCCTCCTTGCCTGTGGCTGCGTATGTGAGCGCTCGGGCTTTCGATACAATCAATGACATCATGTAAGCGTGTCTGTCATGTGTATATATTGCCATGCCATTAATATCAGAAATAGAACACATAAATCAGCATTAGGAAACCTGATTGACAGTTTCATTAAGAAACACAAATCTATAGGCCCTGATTGGCATTCATTGAAGACAACTGAAAAGAGGTACAATCAGGACAAACTGCACAGACATTGAAAGCACCACGCACACGGAGCTCAGATCGGAACCTACTCTACATAAACACTGCACCAAGCACACTGAGATTAGATCAGAACATAAGCTACATAAACCTTGAAAGAACACGGGCACTCAGGTACGATTAGAGACACAGTAGAAACACAGAAACGGCGCGCAATGAGATAGGATCATGGGATACACTGCAGAAAAATAGATAGCAACAATGAGATAGGATCATGGGATACACTGCAGAAAAATAGATAGCAACACACACAGTAGACATGAACTCGTTTTCTGTGATTCGGTTGATCTCAGTTAATTCACTGTGACGATTGCAGAGAGTTTCTTAATACGAGTATGTTACTACTACATTCCTATAGTGCAGCAGGCTCATTATTTTATTCGTGGGTACGTCATGTCCATTTGTTTGTATGCATTCAATGTTCAATGTTTGTATGTCATATACAGCCTATAGTACCTTAAGGTGTTTGACGGGAGGACGGGGGGGGGGGGGGGGTGTTCCCGAGCCTGATGACTTAAGGCCGCCTGGCTAGTATAGTCGCCGCGAACTGTGCAGTTTAGTTTTCTTTTTTACCAATATTCACACATTAGCACATCTTGAATATGAGAAAAAAAACCCATCGAATACGGTGGATGACCAGCAGAATATTGTATTTGTAAATTAGGAAGGCTTTCCACAGAGTAAATAGATAGTGAAAAAACTTCCTCAGTGAAGCAACTACGACAGGATGCTTGTAATCGTAAGAAGTTTTCCCTTGGTCATAACTTCCGGTATCTTTCTCCGCCGTCCGTTCGTCTATTTCGAGACGTTCAAATTGCATGTTCTATACTGCGTCCATGTCCGTCAAAGAGGAATCGGATCAGCTCCGTGTTCCTGTCTCGACCATGCCGCGATGCCAAGCCATCCAGGTATTTACTTCTCGGTCTTTCTCTTGGTCTCTTCCCTTCGATCTTGCCATTTGTCACCAAGTTCTCCAAGTCATTTCTTCTCATAACACGCCCAAACAATTTTGACTGTCTACGTCTAATGACTCTGATCAGTTTACTATCTTCATATGTTTCTTGAAGGATTTTTTCATTGGGGTGTTTCTGTCTGTCCATGGTATTCTTTGCATTTTCCTCAGAAACCACATTTCCACGGCCATACGATGTTTTTCAGCTTGACTGCTTATTGTCCATTCTTCACATCCATACAAAAGTACCGGTCCTATGTAGCACGACAACACTCGTTTTTTCCATTTCAATTGATATCTTTTTATTGGTCAGTATGTTTTTCATCTTGCAAAAGGCTACCTTTGCAATTGTAATTCTTGTTCTAATCTCTTCAAAGCATATCCCATCAGGTGTTATGACTGTTCCAAAATAGCTGTACCGATTCACTTGTTGAAGAATATTCCCATTTACTTGTATATTACATTGTGGGATTTCCTTCTTCCCAATGACGACCATAATCTGTGTCTCAATGCTACAACATTGCCGTAGGGAGGAGTGGAGGTACATAATCTCTCAAAATCTTTGTACTTTCTCTTCTAGCGAGCGATATTTGTTTTCTATCACTCTCTAAAGCTTAGAACAAAGTGTTGTCGAGGTTTGCAAATGTTGTCTTCTCAGTGACGGGGACTTGACCTTCAACCTGTGACTGTCGGAAAGGCGCTCTAGCGCGTCATAGAAGCCATCGTCTGGAATATTCTCAGCTCTACAGGGTACTTTTTGGTTGAGATCTTCTAACTTCTTATCAAACCCAGCGGCGCGCTGTCTATTCTCATGTAATGTACTCGAGCATTTGTTCAGCCCAACAAGAATTTGCAGTCCCCTGAATCTGCATTCCCTAGTTGGCGGCAAGGCTTTTACCACAGACACACGACCGTGGTTAAAGCCGACGGAATACAAGGACAACTGCTAGAAAACGTCACGGTCATGTACCACTTCAGCCATAGTTGAGTAAGAATATAAGAAGGAATATCAGACATGTTCACGGTCATGTACCACTTCAGCCATAGTTGAGTAAGAATACAAGAAGGAATATCAGACATGTTCACGGTCATGTACCACTTCAGCCATAGTTGAGTAAGAATACAAGAAGGAATATCAGATATGTTCACGGTCATGTACCACTTCAGCCATAGTTGAGTAAGAATACAAGAAGGAATATCAGACATGTTCACGGTCAATACAAAAGTGAGACAGTGATGCATGCTCTTCTCCTAGCTATTTTATGTCTACATAGACATCAATTATCGTCGAAACTGAATTATCTAAATATACTTATATCCGCAAAACGACAGATAATAAATAGCACATTCAAGTCAACCATATGATACAAATCTCAAACTTAGACATAATCCATATAACACTTACGCATAATCACCATCTGCGAGATGAGGTGGCTGCGAAGAGCTGCCAACTTAACTATCTGAAACCGAATAAGAGCAATTATGTTATCAGACCGTTATATGTTGGATCAACACTTTGTGCCACATAGATTGAAAGGCAGAATATCAAATTGTTCCACCATTTCGTTAGAATGCAACACCATCAACTACCAGCACTGGCACTACATCAAATAAGATCGGATACGAGAGCAAGAGGGCGCCCGAGAAGAAAATGTATTGGATCAAGGATTTTGAACAATCACACGAAATGACACTATACAGAACCACCCATCGGGCGCTGAACCGTCAACTATTCCTCCCCACAATGATAACGGCAAAAGTAGAAGATGATGATGGTGATAATGGTGGTGGTAAATCTTGTCTGTTTCTGCTATATTCATCTCGTATTATCATTGTGTTTGATCCAGGTGCTGGTTTTACCCAACGTGGACCCTGTGGATACTAAGCACCCCTATTGTTATCTCCCTACTGGTACGTACAAATATTATGACATTCTCAGATGACGATATTAAAAACATAATATGTTTATTGCGGACACGTTTGTGTAAGTGTCAGGACGTTGCTTTGATAATGGCAATAGCGCGGTCGGACCAGGGTTCCGTAGCAGCTCTCTCGTTCACAAATGGAGGGAAAGACTGACTACCCATTCTTCAGTGCACTCAGGTCTACAACACTGTTATGTTTCACAGACTATATTACCCACAACGGGACTTGTTTTGTGTGTTTATGGTGATGATAATTTCAAAAATGGGTGATGTGTTTGTTGGAATTATGATACTGATGGTGATGATCGTGGTGATGGTGAAGATGATTGATGATAATGATGGTGACGTATTACAGATGTGTGTGTTATTTCTCGTGATTTAACAACACAGAGATTATATCTGGATGATATTAGGTGGAAGATGTTATGAATAAATACTAGAACAGGGCAAATAAAAACGTGCACATTACAACATAAATCACGTCTATTGTTATAAATTGACTTACGTAGCTACCGGGTGGGCAACCACACAGTCAAAAGTCATTTTCTCCAACTGGTGTTTAGTTTTGGGTGCAGTTTGAGATCCCATAACTTTGTCAGAGGTGACTAATTACTACCCCAAATCCCAGAGAGAGAGAGAGAGAGAGAGAGAGAGAGAGAGAGAGAGAGAGACAGACAGACAGACAGACAGACAGACAGACAGACAGACAGACAGACAGAGACAGACAGACAGACAGACAGACAGACAGACAGACAGACAGACAGACAGACAGACAGACAGACAGACAGACAGACAGAGAGAGAGAGACAGACAGACAGACAGACAGACAGACAGACAGACAGACAGACAGAGAGAAAGAGAGAGAGAGAGAGAGAGAGAGAGAGAGAGAGAGAGAGAGAGAGAGAGAGAACTCGGGACAAATATCTTTTATGCTGATTGAAGACACTGTCCCTAGATACTCAAGAAAACAGCCAAGAAGTGACTCGTTGAAAAGGTATATGTAGCTGCTCTTGGTATCCCCGGGAGTGAGAAAGAGGAATTAAGATATGCAGGATAAACTCATTACTTAAAGGCTGCATAAGCAAGGTACCTCCCTGACTTGTTCCACTCATGGACAGATAAATGTGATACCCCAAACGTTTTACCAATGCGTGAACTCATTTAAGCTAAACAAACATTTACCAGCAGTTAGAATAATGGAATAACTCTGAGGTTTAACAAACTACCACTGGGCTTATTGATATCTATGATGATAATGTGATGGTGATTATGATGATGCTATAACTCAACATAAGAAGGCACATAGGTCATACTCCCCCGATGAGACGCGTAGCACTGTCAGCTTGAAGGAGTCCATATTGGCTCCTTCACAAGGCTCAGTCACTCCCTTATGTAAGTGGGTTGTTGACTGTCCTTGCTCCTGAGAAAGCTGGAATGAAACGAACGGAGATGGGTAGTATCTATGTCTTCATATCTCAAAACACATATGGATATACATTCCAATGAACATACATTTATATCATAGTGTACATGAATGGTACATAAATATACATAAGTTTATATATATATATATACATGTATCAATAACTACTAAGAAAGCACTTTACAACACAATCTTCCTACCAACTCTATGTTACCAATGCCAAACCTAGACAATGACAGAAAAAGAGAAAAGAAAAATCACAACAGAAATTAGATTCCTGAGAAGAATACTCAATGTATCAAGAAGAGATAAGAATATAAATGAAGAAATCGGGACTAAAGCGTGGGTTATAGCTGCACAAGATTTTATTAGAAGGCAGCAAGTCAAATGGTTTGGCCAATCAAGTAGATTACCAACAAACAGCACTCTCCCACTGTTTTATACTTCACCTCGACACCGCAAGGTACAAGAGGAACATGATGAGATGAGATGAGTATATATATATATGGAAATATTCATAAAACCATATCTACTTCAGAACAGCTCAAACACATAAATATTCACCTCCACCACTCCACCTGAGGGGGCTAAGTGGTCTTGAGGTATGGTGTGCGCCTCGAGTTCTGGAGGTGTTGGGTTCAAGTCCCGGTGAGAACCAGGAGTTTTTCACGTGGACTTCTAGTAACAAAATGTCTCATGGTCTCTGGGTAGTGAGATCGGACGCCAGTGCGCATTTTTGCACACGTAAAAAGTCCCTTTGCAGTTGGAAATCGAAAAAGAGTAGCCTAATGGTGCTGCCCGGGAAAATTTTCGAGTTAAAAGTCTACCCAAATTATTTCAGGATCCTCGCCGGTGCCACGGAGTTCGAACACTAGGCTGAGTTTCTCCGGACTCAGGCTTGAGTTAGGAGAAGAACTGATCGCTTATTGAATTTCTCCTAAGTAGTCAGTCTCCCCTATGTGTGTGCAGGAGTCAAGAAGTGTTAGTTGAGTCAAGAACCGACATCACTGCACTCAGGACATTACCATACATGCTCAGTTCCCTCGTTCAACAGCCAGTGAAGAGTCATACTACTAATCGTTCCCACCGTTATTGGATTAAATGTTCTCCTGGTCTTCCCTCTCAGTTTTGAGATTCTTCCAGAACCCCTGCCGATCCCCCGCAATCTCATTATTTCCACATATGGGTACTCAATCTGTTCCTCCGCCTTCTCCACCTGGTCCTACAAGCCTTTGAATCCGTAATGAACACAACGTGTGTTGCAGTAGTCTCCTCTAGCCACCGAAATGCCGCTGTTACTGCCTCCACCTCCATTCTCATTCTGGAGGTCGTAGTCTCATATGCCAGGCTCTCCTTTTTCAAGACTTGCCCATTAGCCTTTGCAATAAAGCCCCAGCCTGTTTCTCACCACTGACCCATCAGTGTAGATGACTATGCCACCTTGATGTGTGTTACTCTGGATCAGCTGTTGCACTTCAAACTCAGTGCGGCCCGCTGCCCATTCTCTGCACTCACTGTCACCTGTTGTCCTTGGGGTGAGAGGAATCAACATGCACACTTTTTTTTATTCTATATCATCAGCCTTGGAATCTAATTGATCTTTGTCTACACAACCCCTTCAGTCACTGGATCACTATCTCTCTCTCTCTCTTCTTACCACGGGACAATACCCCTCTTCATATTCCTCCAGAACATACCCACACAACTCTGGCTTCTAACAAATGATAAAATAATTTAATAAAGAAAAGTGTATAGAACTTCTGTAGTATAGTCTATTGTGTATGCGAGATGAGACCAGTTAGTTCAGGATCTTTCATCATAGTGTCCGGCCATACCACAATACAACACAGCAAGTCAGAGGGACCTCACCAAATGAAGCGTCTCTCCGGCCAGGGGTCGACTTATTCCCGTTTCTCGTGGATAGTCTGGATGCCTGGGTACTAATGTGGAATATGGCATAATACTGTCCATGAATCAGGAACACACGATGTACCTAACATATCTGTAAAATTCCTATAACTTAGGAACCTTTCCATCTATCACACATGATGTCAAAAGAAACCCACTGTCTTGTTGGACAATGTTACTGGATAAATCTCTTTGCTATTCCACCTCTTTACCTACTAGTGTCATAGTCCATGGAGGTGTTTATAGTTTCTTAAATTCAACTGTCTTGGGCACTCAATCACTGATAAACTAGCCCTTTTATGATAAACACTCTTGGTTTAGACGAGACTATGATTTGTGGAACGGTGTCCCATTGCAGAGGCCATTTAGCAGAACTGCACTCGGTGTGACTGACATTGTCCACACCTCTGAGTTGTCCTTTAGTTCTCAGATAGTAGAACCTGTCGAAGAGAGAACACCCGGTGAGAGAAACCCAATTCAGACGTACTATATGTGAGTGTAGGCGAAGGCCGTACTCAGATATTTATATCCTGATCAACCCAGAACTAAACTTTGGCATAAGGCAGAGGAGTTCATCACATTGGTCTGAGATGTGGTAAGAAAAGGAAAGACTAAAGGAAAGCGAAGAAACCCCAGTAGACACCCTACCGGAAGATCCTACCATTGACATTTCCTTTATCCCCCAAACCACCCTCAATCTCACTGAATATCATCCCACGACATTGGTCTTAACCTGCTGAGTTAAACGATTTATCACTCAACCTAGTTTAAGCCACGCATCAGCCTGCCGCTGCCGACGCTCCTAGAATAGGCTCAAACAACGCCCCATCACTACACTCGATTCCAAGTATCACCCAATTGTGCCTAGTCAATTACCAGCCTTATGTACGCTATTCCGTTACTAGAATTGAAACCACAAATTCCATCATGAACAAATGTCCGTCGCCTTTGAACAACACGGGACACTGTGGTTCCTTTTCTTATTTAGACTGGAACAGACGAACACTCCTTTTCTTATTAATCCATCCTGCACACTGATGGCAACCTGCGTTTTCCACTGCCGTGAACTGTGTGTCTGAATGACGTCACTGCCTTGGACAGAATCCAGGTTCAGAGAAACTCTCCTTCTTTCATTTTTCGGATTGGGATAAACAGAATGCCGACTTGTCCCTCTTTTATCCGGAAATCCTTCTCCTGTATTCAAAGAATCTTGGTTGGCGTTTGATCTGGAAAACTTCCCTACAACAAAGGGTTTCGGCGGCTAGCGACGGCTGTTTTGGGCGCTTCATCATTCTGATCGGCATCTCCAGTAATTCCGTGACATAGGCCCCACATCCTACCTCTTAAGAGAGTTGATCGCGTCGACTCTTGCTCACTGGAGGTTCGATCCAGATGATCTACTCCTCTTCTCATTAAGCGCATGTTCAGTTTCTGGGAGATGGCTCAGCACATCAAATGTTGATGGTCTGCCTGTACCCTCAAAGGTATTGCCTCCCCATCAATTAGGCGATCTCACTGACAGCCTATATCCTAGTCATGACAGACACTAGTGTCGGCGCATCGCCCCTGTACGTTCATTCGGCCAACTTTCGACTTGCGTAAGCGACGGCTCACAATACAGACGGATCGTTCCATCCTGACTGTAACAGTGTCGCCATACCCGCTGAGTTTCCCCAAGCTTTGCATCCTGGGATCCGCGGTATCGTCCTCGATGGACAGAATCGTCTTCCCCAAAACCCCTGGACTTTTGCTTCCAGGACCATCTCGGTCGATATTGGATCTCGTCAGCCAATCGTCGGTCGGAGTTCTGGGTATCTCGCGCCGTTCCCGACGTTACCCACCCCTTCTGAACTGGGCTACTAGCGAATTTTTCACTATGGGCCTCTCCCTGACGTGTGATTTCCCCCGTATCTTGGCTGGAAAATCGGACCTACCCCGTACGTTTCCATAGACCCTCCTATGTAGTACTTGGGATAGCTGGTCTCCGTCTGGACCCGTAACCCTTTTCACAATGGCTGCCATCACCATAAGGTGAGAAGATTTATCATCGGATCTCTCCTCATATTTCTGAAGGAGATCATCTCCTGGAGATGCCTAGGGAAACTTTTCAGTTCTTCCCCGATCCGGATTTCGTAGGTGGTCTTGGACACAACCTTTACCACAGGATAAGTGCCATGTCGTAAGTCCTTCTTCGCTGTGTTTTGCCATGTGGAATATGTTAGAACTTACGAAAGGAAATGGCTCATTCAAAACGGTGTAACAATAACAGTTTATGAATTCACTGAAGAACCTTGAAATATGAGGTAAACATCGGATCTCAGGAAAGTCTAACACCACTTTATTACGGACTTGACAGAGTTATAACATAGTTTCTTGTGAACTGTTAGACTTCCCGTTATTGCCGGGATGGCGTCTAACACAAGAGTGCACTAACCTTTATGTACATAACTGTTCTGCGTTTTCCTTATCGTCACTCAGTAATACTTTCATTTCCCCTATTCATTCAGGTCGTTTGCCATCCTACTTGGAGTATATTGGTCTCTGCGGGACCCCACACTACTACTCAGTCTCCTACCTTAAGAGCTACTTTACTCTTCGTCCGATCTTTGGGTGGTGCCTTCTGGCACTCTGGGCAAGACTTAACCAACCGGCGCATATCATCGGTCATTCCCGGACAGCAATAATGGCAGGAAATCTGCTGCAGCATCTCTCTGACACCCATATGTCGATTCCCGGATATGGTGTGCCCGCTTTGAAGACTGTGGGGAGGAATCGAATCTGGGACCACAAACTGCTCATGCAGTTTGTCTCCCCTTCCGGCTCTCCGGTAGAGCAGCCGATTCCTCAGAAAGTACTGCCCCCGTTTTGGTGGGTCAGCACTTCTTTGCAGCTTTTTGTAACAAGGACGCAACATTGTGTCCTTCCTCTGGGCTGTATGCAATTCCCATGGCACAGGGTTGGTGCTTAGTGTGTCTGCCTCTTCTTTCTTCCCTTTGGATCCAGTGGCTGCTGCTCCCAGGTGGGCGGGTCGTTTGGGCACCCCCAGGAACACGTATTTCGTACCATGGATCACGGGAAATAGGGGATCAGATAATACAGCTGCTGGAATGATGCCCGTGACATACCTGGACTTAATCTCCACCTTGGTGATTGGTAACGTCATGGCAACAGCACTCCTCATTGCAGGCTGTATCTCAATGGTCTCCCCTGTGAGTTGGTCTGGCCGTACTAGGCTGGCATCAATCACGGCTTCCCCGTCTAAGCCAGTGTCATAGAGACAGTTAAACTGCCGGCCGTTGACTTCGATCAGTTCGACCACAGGTGGCCTCTCTTGGTCCAGAGTTCCTTCGACTACCTCGACCTTTTCGCTGGCAACCGCCTTTGGAGCCACGAGGCAGGCCGCGAAGTGAGAGCTTTTCATTTTCGATTTGCAGTCTTTCGTGTTGTGAGATGGCGACTTGCAGATCGAACACCCCTTCTCCGACCACTTTCGTTTCGGTGGAGAGTTGGGTGGGCTCTGTCTCCCATCCTTCGTCCTCTCTGGACTCTTCTCTGAATAGTTTGCATAAGGTTCCACTTTCCTAGTTTCCGAGCTTTTGTATTTCTTTCGGTCATGTTTCTCCTGACCTTTGGTGGTTGGTGTACAGGTTTCTCCAGCCTCCCCATGGACTTCAACGAATCTTTCCGCCAATTTATTCACGACATCAATCCGTTCCGCCCCTTGTTCTCCCAAGAATGTCTTCAGAGGTTTCGACATTTGCTTTCGCATCTGGTTGACTATCATGAGCTCTTCCAGACTCTCATAGTCATGCGTAAACCCAGCCAAATCCATCCATTTTTGGAGGTAAAATTTCAGTCGCATACTGTAGGCGGCGAATAGCTCTCCCGGCTCTCGTTTCGCTGATCTAAACTTCTTCCGATAAGTGAGTGACGTACCCTCATAGTGTTTAAGTAAAGCTGTTTTGAACTTTTCGTAGTTGTTCTCGTGTCCTGGCGGCAGGCGGGAGTAAACCTCGTAACCCGTTCCGCGTAATCCCTGGGACAATTTAAGATTCCATTTGTCTCGATCTAAACCCATAGCAATAGACATTGCCTCGAAGCGTTGTAAGTACTGGTCTATTTTTTCTTTGTCTTCTTCATAGACAGCCAAAGGAAACTTCATGGCATGGTAACTATGTCCACTCATGGTGGGTGAACCATGGGGAGAGGATCCTCCCACTACACCGTCAGTTTCTCCCTTAGATTGTGCCCTGAGCTCAGGTTCCCGCATTCGGTACTCATGCTCTCTTTTCTGAGCTTCTTGCTCAGCCTCGAATTTCCTAGCAGCTTGCTCAGCTTCGAATCTCTTAGCAGCTTGCTTAGCTTCGAGTCTCTTAGCAGCTTGCTCAACTTCGAGTCTCTTTGCAGCCTGTTCGGCTTCAAGTCTCTTGGTAGCTTGCTCCACTTCAAGTCTCTTGGTAGCTTGCTCTGCTTCAATTGGTTTAGTCTCCAACTCCATCTTTTTAGCTCCAACTCGGCCTTTCGATCTTCTCTTTCTGCTTGACGGAAATCTCTTTCCACCCCTTGTATAAACTCTGATAGTGCAGGACCCGAAAAACCCATTCCTTCACCCCTTGCCCTCAGGTCTGCCATATCTAGTTTAGGAGTGGCCATATTTAGAGAAGGTAAGTCAGCAGGTTGAATGCAAAGTCCCCAGAGGAATATATAGATACTCAATGTTTAGAACTAATCTATATATGACACCACACAGCACACCACAAAACAATCTCTCAATGACAAGAGTAGAATTACGACCAAAGACCTACGTAGACTTGTAAAGTGTGAACAGGTATGATATGCGTCTTAACACCTATCCACATTCACCCTAGATGGATCTTTACCATTCCGGCTTTACCCTAATTAATGTAATGTCACCATCCCGTTCGACGTACCCCCCATAAATGTCGCCTGTTGTCCTTGGGGTGAGAGGAATCAACATGCACACTTTTTCTATTCTATATCATCAGCTTTGGAATCTAATTGATCTTTGTCTACACAACCCCTACAGTCTCTGGATCACTATCTCTCTCTCTCTCTCTCTCTCTCTCTCTCTCTCTCTCTCTCTTCTTACCACGGGACAATACTCCTCTTCATATTCCTCCAGAACATACCCACACAACTCTGGCTTCTAACAAATGATAAAATAATTTAATAAAGAAAAGTGTCACGTGTGTGCAATGTATGTGTATAGAACTTCTGTAGTATAGTCTATTGTGTATGCGAGATGAGACCAGTTAGTTCAGGATCATTCATCATAGTGTCCGGCCATACCACAACACAACACAGCAAGTCAGAGGGACCTCACCAAATGAAGCGGCTCTCCGGCCAGGGGTCGACTTATTCTCGTTGCTCGTGGATAGTCTGGATGCCTGGGTACTAATGTGGAATATGGCATAATACTTTCTATGAATCCGGAACACACGATGTACCTAACATATCTGTAAAACTCCTGTAACTTAGGAACCTTTCCATCTGTCACACACGATCTCAAAAGAAACCTACTGTCTTGTTGGACAATGGTACTGAATAAATCTCTTTGCTCTTCCACCTCTTTACCTACTATTGTCATAGTCCATGGAGGTGTTTATAGTTTCTTAAATTCAACTGTCTTGGGCACTCAATCACTGATAAACTAGCCCTTTTATGATAAACACTCTTGGTTTAGACGAGACATTGATTTGTGGAACGGTGTCCCATTGCAGAGGCCATTTAGCAGAACTGCACTCGGTGTGACTGACATTGTCCACACCTCTGAGTTGTCCTTCAGTTCTCAGATAGTAGAACCTGTCGAGAAGAGAACACCCGGTGAGAGAAACCAAATTCAGACCTACTATACGTCAGTGTAGGCCGAAGGCCGTACTCAGATATTTATATCCTGATCAACCCAGAACTAAACTCTGGCATAAGGCAGAGGAGTTCATCACATTGGTCTGAGATGTGGTAAGAAAAGGAAAGACTAAAGGAAAGCGAAGAAACCCCAGTAGACACCCTACCGGAAGATCCTACCATTGACATTTCCTTTATCCCCCAAACCACCCTCAATCTCACTGAATATCATCCCACGACATTGGTCTTAACCTGCTGAGTTAAACGATATATCACTCAACCTAGTTTAAGCCACGCATCAGAGCGTTATCTCTGATCGCCCTGTCTTGCTGATCCATCTGTTTTAAAAATCGCGCAAGTAAAGCCCCGCCTTTGTCCTTGTCAGTTGTCATAGGTCGGTTGTAATCATCATAAACGGTGTCATGCGTAGCCTTCTGGCTCCAGCCCTCTTCTTCCTTTTCCTTCCCCCCTCTCCCCTACCTCTTCTTCTCCGCTTCATTCTCTCTCCGCTGGCTGTTGTCAAAGGTATCAATCACAAAGCACGTACTCCGTTGCTTCGGCGATAATTCTTTGTATTATTCATAGTTGGTTAAATATGATGGCAGGATATAATCGGCCACCCTAGTAGAGCCTGCCTGTTAGGGAAGGGGCAGGGGATGTCCCTTAGGAGCCCATACCGCCCCGCCCTCATACCAGACGTTCCACGTTCATGACCAGCTCACCCGTGGCCATTCAGTCCTCGCCACGTCGGTTCACCTTAAACTTAGGAGTTTATAATCGGAGTTTTCCATCTCCTAGATTGGCCGCTGTAATAGCTAACGGGCCCAATCTACCCGAGGGCAAGTGGTTCCTGCGCCTTTTTCCTGACGAACACAGTAGATGCATGGATACGGGGAACAAAGCCAATGTCATAAATATACATCAAACAGCATATACTACATAGTTAAAGTCACAATACAACGGGAAAAAAACTCTCGCTGGTAGATAGTTGAGCCCCAAACAAAGCAGTGACGACATCAGTAATTTGGTTGACTTCATACGTTGAGCTCTGTAGTGCTGAGACAACAACATGACACTACCTGAGTAAATTACATAGCAGAAATCTGAACAGGTGTTGAACGCTGCCTGAACATGAAAGTCATATAAATGCCAGTTTAAACATATAGAGATGCATCAATACTGAATGATATAGCTGACAGCCACTCATGACATTAATTGATAATGATATTTAGAAATTCAAAATAGACAAATTCCTCAAAAATGGAGGTCGTATTTACTCGTTGGAAAACCAGCGGTTGTTTGTTTGCTATGACCCGGTTTGATTATCACGATGTATTAGTGACGTAATGTCATACACTTTACAGTAGTAGCAATCATTGATGATAGAGGAATTCATATAGCCACATACACAAAATATCCTTGGGGAAAAGAAAGTGCCAATTAAGACGTTTCCTTATGACATACATCCAGTGGATGGATATTCAATGAAGGTGTTATAATAGTCAATTTGCTATATCATGGATCATGTTTCAAAGAATGACTGGTTGTGTAACAGTAGATGGACGAGCATATGACAAGAAGACTTTCATATTTAATTCATCATGGGATGTTGCAATAAATGTTCAAAGTAGCCTGATCCATTGGGTTATGTTCTCTTCTGCCACTGACCATTTGCAGTAGAAGCTCTCTGATATCTCCAAAAGTGATCATGACAATGTCCAGTTCCAGATCGTTCTTGTATGCTTGTTTATATATATATATATCTTTGACATTCCGAAGCTCATTTTTATTCTTTGAGCAAATAGAGCCTATCAGGAAGGAATCATCTCTGTTGGCATCATTGACAGTCTCATGCAGACAATAAGCGTCAAACTCATCAGGTTGTTTCATTAAGGCCAGGAGAACTTGTTCAGAATCCCCCCTCAGCTCAGATTTCAAGTCTTTGATCAGATCCTGGTTATACAGTTCCTGGTACCTCTGCTTCAGTTTCTGTCTGTCCGAATTGGAGTTCTTGACAATGATACCGATAACTGCACCAAACATAGCAGTGACTACATCAGTAGTCTGGTTAATTTCATACGTTGAGTCCTGCAGTATTGAGACAACATGACAATGCTTGATAAATTACATGGCAGATCCTGTTGTGTTATAGAGTAGTGGAGTGGTGGCAGACACAACATCCTACATTTTACAATGTTATTGTGTCACTGTTGGAAACAGAACTGTCACTGTACTTCACACATTTAGCTCTGTAGTACTGACACAACACCATCCATTTTACACTATTGTTGTGTCATTGTTGGAAACAGAACGGTCACTGTACTTCACACATTGAGCTCTGTGGTACTGACGCAAAACCATCCATTTTACACTGTGACACAATGATATTGTGTCACTGTTGGAAACAGAACTGTCCCTGTACTTTACACATTGAGCTCTGTAGTACTGACAGAACACCGTCCATTTTTATGTTATTGTGTCACTGTTGGAAACAGACCTGTCACTGTACCTCACACATTGAGCTCTGTAGCACTGACACAAAATCATCCATTTTGCAATATTATTGTGTCACTGTTGGAAACAGAACTGTCACTGTACTTCACACATTGAGCTCTGTAGTACCGACACAACACCATCCATTTTGCAATGTATGTGTGCAGAACTAAAGGTCTATCCTGTATATGAGTAGGCAACATACTCACGTGTCTTGGATAATGTTGGATTTATCCAAATTATCTCGTAAAACAAAATCAGAAAACAATGGAGCGAATGAAAGAAGAAAAAGAAAACAAAGTTCACAGTGAAACAGTGAAGGCTAGAGCTGGAACAATGAATAACTCAGAAAATCCTCACGCTTGAAGTTTGGAAGAGGCAAACAGTGAAACAGAAAACTAACCAGCCGGCCTTCAGAGAGCAGAAAAACGGATCAAAATAATATGTTGGCATTACCTGTGTTTATAGCTTAGGAAATTCCGTCACTGGACTTAAGTCTTTAAGTCAGACAGAACGAGTTTGAACTCTCTCCAGATGGTATTCTCGGTATGTGCTATCGTGGAAGCATCTGAGGTTTGTTGGCCATGCCGGTCACTAAATATTCTGTTCTCCTATTGACGGGATTTTATTTCCTCTCCACTTCTCATGTAGGATAATTACTTATGTCCAGAATTCTTTTAACCCCTGCTCTTTTCCACGTTGGACGGGTTACAGGGACGTATTAAGTCCCGTATTCTTTTAACTACTTTTCTCTAATCACCATGGACTAATATTTCATCTGTCAATCAACTGGCTTACGCTCCGCTATGTGTCTGAAACAATGCTTCGTTTCACTTTCCCGGTGTTCTGGGATTCAAACATTCTTTATCTCCTTAAATTTCCGTCGCTGCTTAACACGTCAAGTCCGACTGAACGCTCTGATCTCACAGTCCCGATGCGGTGTTAGCATTCCGAACGCCGCTTGCGGCACTTCAAAAGATTTTCCGCTCCCACTACGTCTTTTACGACAACGTGTTAAACGGTGAATTTTATGAAGACTGAAGGTCGTACCTCTCCGTTCCTTTCTCTTCTGCTGAGACAATGTGAGTTTCCAACCTTTGATATAGACGCCGACTGGCCCCGCTCAGTTTGGACTTTAGCGTTAACCCGTGATGTTAGGCCTTTTTTCAAGCTGGAATGTCACATCTCTACATTCACTTTTCCTTGCACTAGTGGTGGTCACTAATTGATTTTTCCAAAAGAAAGCCCCTTGAAGAACATTAGGCGTGGAGAGGAGTGGGTCAGAGTGCCAGCGGAGCAGTCAGACTTGTGCAAAGTTATAATCACATTAAGCCGGGAGTGCAGGGAGTGGCCAGCAGGGGTCACGGAAGTGGAAATCCAGCAACTAATTCAGGACAATGCTCACTCGGGTGATGTCATTATCTACACAGATGGTTCGGTGTCAAGAGATGAGAGAAGTGGCTGGGGGTTCATAGCCAAAGCTAATGGTCGATGTTTGGGGCAGGAGAGCCTGGCATATGATACCACAACATCCAGCTTAAGAATGGAGGTGGAGGCAATCACTGCGGCTCTTCGCTGGATGGAGAATACAACACACACATCGTGATTGTAACTAACTCAGAAAGCATGCTGACAAGGGTGAGGACGGGCAGGCTTCGTGCAGAGTGGCTTGCTTCGCTTCGGAGGTCACGGGTGACAAGCATCGCCTGGATCTTTTCTCCGGGGCATGCCGGTGTGCTGGGAAATGAACAGGCGGACAGATTGGCTGGCTCTGCAGAACTTGGTGGAGTACTGATACATGACAAGGCAGACGTGGTTGCGGCCTTGTGGGAGCAAGTGCACACCTCGGAGGAGCAAATAGATTACCATGGTCTGGCAAGAATGAGACAGCGAGGAGTGACGAGGGGATCTGGCCGACGCTCAACGCTCAGAGGAAAGGCGAGAAGGACTTATAATCAGATTGCTACTGGTACTATTAGTGTTGGAATCCTTCGCTGGCTGCTGAGGATGGGGTAGGAGCACTTGTGGGAATGCCCCGAATGCTGTGATGTCGATTCCTAAATCAATCAATCAATCAATCCAAACGAAAGCAGATCTAGCTTTGCGTTATGGCGGGTCTTATGATGTAAATTCGTCGTAACATTGTAAGCTCTCGGCGGTGTGGTGACGATTTTAATTTTATATCTTTCTTATGAACTTTTATTCTCAAACTTCTGGAATTCTGTAGCTGCTGAGGCGTCTCGTCACACTTGTGCAATACACACTTGTCATTAGAAATTAACAAGGTGAATACTTGGTAAAGTGGAGAAAGGAATGTTTCGTGTGGAATGGCTCACCTCGCTTTAGAGGTCACAGATTGTAAGAATTGTATGGATTTTTTGCCCTGACCATGTGGGAGTGAAGGGGAATGAACAGGCTGATAGGCTGGCAGGGAATGCACCTCTTGGTGGTCGATTACCTATGGATAAGGGAGAGGTAGTCGTTCACCTGTGGGACCAGGTGGAGAAGATGGAGTAACAGATTGAGAACCCGTATGTGGACAGAATGAGATTGCGGGAGATTGGCAGGAGTTCTGGTAGAATCTCAAAACTGAAAGGAAAGACCAGGAGAACCTTCAATGAGATAGCGGTGGGAACGATTGATATTCTGACTCTTCGCTGGCTGTTTAAAGAGGGGACGGAGCGCATATGCGAATGTCCTGAGTGCCGTGATGTCGATTCGTAGCTCAACTCAATAACACATAAAATAACAAATGGTATGTGCTTAATACACACGTCTATTTTCCATATGGTTGTAAATACTGTAGAATTAGCAAGCAGTAACACCATGCAATTTCCACAAGAGAAATGTAGTTTTATATAATAATGTGTTTGAAAAGGGGTGGTAAAAATGGGTTATGCAGAAGTTAAAACACAAAAGAGGTTTTCTTACAGAAAGAGTCAACATGTTAGCCATGGAGAGAAAGTTCCATGTGTATTGTGTAACGGCTGTATTGTGTAACCGCTGGTTAGACTCACGGACACATATTTAGAGGCAGACAGGGAGGGGTGATTTTTGGTTTCGGTTTGTTTGTATGGGATCACTTTCATTGCACACGAATACCGCCATAAGGGCTCGATCTCTACCCATAGATCACACACATTGAGAATCCCAGCATATGTCACGTTCTCTGTAGCAGCGGCGAAGAATCATATATGTAGTTGGTACTCATATGGGATCAGTTTCATTGCACACGAATACCGCCATAAGGGCTCGATCTCTACCCATAGATCACACACATTGAGAATCCCAGCATATGTCACGTTCTCTGTACCAGCGGCGAAGAATCATATATGTATGTAGCCTTTATGTGGACAGTCGTTCCATTTTTGGATTGTAGCCAGGGCAGACGCCTGTTCAACCTGCTTGTTCAGCTGTTAAATTGTCGAGGGAATTGCTGCTGAATTTATAAAGGCAGGTGGCCATGCATTACATCTAAAGCTATACGAACTAAAAATAAAAATCTGGAGGACAGAAGAATTACCCCATGACTGGAAATAGTCATTATTGATATCAATCTTTAAGAAAGGAGACAAGTTCCAATGTGAAAATTATAGAGGAATATCACTACTGTCCACAAGCTATAAGATACTATCTGCAGTATTACTAAATAGACTAAAACCATATTCAGAAGACATATTAGGTGACTACCAGGCGGGTTTTAGACAAAACAGATCAACAATAGATCAGATATTTATCTTACGACAAATAGCCGAGAAAAATTGGGAATATAAAAGCGATCTCCATAACATTTTTATGGATTTTAAAAAGGCTTATGATAGTGTCCATAGGAATAGTCTGTGGAATGCTATGCAGGAATTTGGAATACCAAGGAAGTTAATCAACATGACCAGACTATGCATGGAAGATACTTATAATATAGTAACATATAAAGGCAGGAAATCAGACCCCTTCCAAATAACATCTGGCTTGAAACAGGGTGATGCACTATCGTCGCTACTCTTCAATCTGGCTCTAGAGAAAGTTGTAAGGAAAGTAAAGGAGGAATGTGATATTGGAGGAACATCCAAGCTTCTTGGTTATGCAGATGATATAGATATTATAGGGCAAAGTGAACAAACGACATTGGAAATATTGACTCACTTAAAGGAAAAAGCCCAACAGATGGGGCTGGTTATCAACCAAGATAAGACAGAATGTATGGTAATTTCAAGAGACGGAATGGCTAAAATCTCTGGCCACACACAAATAGATAATATGACAATTAAAAGAACGGAAACATACAAATACCTGGGTACAATCTTCAACTGCTCCAACATCATAAGGGAAGAAATACAAACTAGAATCAACTCTGGAAATAAGATATACTATGCACTACTAAAATCAAATGCGCTATCTCGTAACACTAAAATCACAATATACAAAACACTGATCAGACCAGTTGTGCTGTATGGCTCTGAAACCTGGAGTACAACGAAAGGAGACGAAGCCTTGTTACAAACCTTTGAGAACAAACTTTTAAGACGCATCTTTGGACCCATTAGGGATACACAAAGTGGAGAATGGAAAAGAAGAAGTAACAAAGACATTTATGATCTGTTTAAGTCCCCGCTAATCACTGGTATCATGAAGGCTAATAGCTACAATGGCTGGGGCATATAGAAAGAATGGAAGATAATAGGGAAACAAAACTCGCTTACACTCAGGAAATAAATGACCGTAGACCCCGAGGTAGACCAAGAAGACGGTGGAGAGATAATACATATACAGACCTACAAGCACTTGGAATCAACGACTGGCAAGAGAAGGTCCACCAGAGAGACGAATGGAGACGGATTGTATCTGCAGAAAAGAACCTCAATGGCTCGGAACGCTGAAGAAGAAGAAGAAAGCTCAAGGTAAGGATGAGATTCTAATAGAGGTTATCAGGAGTGAGCAAGACAGGCTCACTCTACAGATCCACCAGCTAATAGAGCTATGCTGGCGAGAAGGACAAGTCCCACAGGATTTCAAAGATGCAGGCATCATAACACTGTACAAGAACAAGGGCGATCGGAGCGACTGCAACAACTATAGGGGTATCTCAATTCTGTGTATCGTTGGGAAAATAGTTGCCAGAATTGTTCTGCGCAGACTTCAAGTCCTGGGAGATCAAATCTACCCCGAATCACAGTGTGGCTTTCGACGGAACCGGTCTACCATTGATATGATATTCTCATTGCGATAAATGCAAGAAAAATAAAGAGAACAGATCCAGCCACTGTTTATTGCCTTCATCAATCTCACAAATAGATTTGATTTAGTCAGTCGTGATGGTCTGTTCAAGGAACTACGGACTATCGGTTGCCCGCCAAATCTTCTGTCCATTGAGGAATCGTTACACACAGGCATAAAGGGTATAATCAAGTTTGATGGTGCAACTTCAGAAGAGTTTGAAATCAAGAGTGGAGTTAAGCAAGGTTGTGTACTATATATATATTTTTTTTATAGCTCCCACTCTCTTTGAATATATTTTTCACTTCTACCGAAAAATGCCTTGCGTTATCAGGATGGTGGTATATACATCCACTCACGCTCAGATGGCGGCATCTACAATGCTCAGCGATAGAAGGTAAAGACCAAAATTAGGAGGGTACTGTTCAGAGAAATGCTTTTTGCAAATGATGCTGCAATTACGACCCACTCCGAGGAAGAACTACAACGTCTACTATATGAATTCTCTAATGTTTGTTCCGATTTGGTTTAACAATTAGCAAAATGAAGACACAGATTATGTCACAATCTTTATCGACGACGCCGAACTGGGGTAAGTAGATCATTTTAATTATCTAGGATCAGAGGTAAATAGCAAATTATCTCTAGATCAGGAAATCAAAATCAGGATTGGTAAGACAGCAACAACAATGAACAGGTTAATAAAAAAAAGTGTCTAGGAGAATAGGAAGTTACTGCCAAGACAAAAGTCCTTGTCAATAAAGCCTGTGTCCTTAGGACTCTTCTTTTTGGCAGTGAAGCCTGGACAATTTACTCACACCAGGAGAAACGTTTAAACAGCTTTCATATGCGGTGTCTGCGAAGAATACTTGGTATTAAGTGGCAAGACAAAATCACAAATACTGAAGCATTGGAAATATCAGATTGTGTGAAGGTTTGTTCCGTGCTCAGTCTTCGTAGACTTAGATGAATAGGATACATAAGGAGGATGGATGCTGGTAGAATACTAAAGGACATCTTTGTTTGTGTGAATTAGAAATAGGTAAGAGATCTCGGGGTCGGCTCCTACTACGATACAAAGGTGTGTGTACGCGGGATATGATTGATATAGGCATTGATATTGCACATTGGGAGAAAGTCGTCACTAAAAGTGGTGCATGGAGGGAAAAGATCAAAAATGAAATAAAGACAAAAGAGAAAGTGATTGCAGATAACTCATACACTGAGCGTGTGAGACGTAAGATGGTGAATGTTGGTAAATATAATCATGTGTACACATACATCCATTGTGGACGAACATTTACAGCGCGAATTGGTCTGTTCAGTCACATACGCTACCGCCATGGGTTGTAGTTATGACCTTTTTCAGTACATCGTAACAAGCTATCGTCTGTCAAAACGGCAAAGTATATATATAATTATTTTTCTACAGATAAATTTCATGCTCCTACTCAACATTCTTCGAATTCTGTTGTCGAAGATGAGAGCTTTCAACACGGCAGAACATAACCAGAACAGGTAGCCTGAGTCTGTGTGTCTTGTTAACTGCTGGTCTCTCGCTGCTCATAACTGGAAGTCTGTCTGCTTCATCTAATTGTATCGTGGATAACATGACATTGTATTGCATATTGCTTTAGTTGATAACATGTAGAGCATCAGTAGCTAAATGGTAGGTACATTGATATATGTTTGTAAACGATTAAATGTCTACACTTAGTTGAAAGGTGAGATTTTAGACAAAAGATAATCTATATAATACATTAGATCAGTCAAAAAGACTACACACAAATGTGTCAGTAATAAATGACACACATGGAAGAAACTAATTACGGTGAAGAAATCAGCGACAACGGATTTTAGACAAATTGGAAATTGTATGCACAACACCTATCTCCACACGTCCAGTCAGCTCATTGAAGGAACACATCTACTCCAGACAGTCCTTGTCTGGGCAGCTCATTGAAGGAACACATCTACTCCAGACAGTCCTTGTCTGGGCAGCTCATTGAAGGAACACATCTACTCCAGACAGTCCTTGTCTGGGCAGCTCATTGAAGGAACACATCTACTCCAGACAGTCCTTGTCTGGGCAGCTCATTGAAGGAACACATCTACTCTAGATTGTCCATGGTCAGGCAGATCCACTCCCGGTTAGCAACGCGACTCTTACCATCTCCAACAAGACCTGTACCATATGCCATCTTAACTTCCTAAAGAATTGCCTACGTCTTTATATATTACTACACTCGTTTTCACTTCTAGATTTCATGCTTCGATCTGGCCCCTTTCATGACAGTTGTAGTACACGTTTATCTAAAGTTGAGGTTAAATGTGTTACTCTTAGTATGAGGTCTATTACTGACAACCACTCGCGACCTTATCTGGAGTAACAACTATCCTCGATGAACGACTTAAACATCTTACCTCAGGTAACTATTTCTTGTATTGCATTTTACGCTGCATCATCAACAGCACCAACCACCACTTATACCGAGTGTTTGTGGATCTCATTACACTTTGTATGTATAAAAAATTTGAAAAAGAAAATGAAGTACATGATGTCATCAAAAATATGCGCCCCACAGTCCATAGTAAAGAAATATACAGCGAATGGCTGTCGTCTACTGGAGTCATTCTTAGAACTCCAAACAGAATGGTGTTTTCAACGGAAACCAATAGATTTCTTTTTCAAATGTATTCTACATTCAAAGTGTAGTGAAACTTTACAATCACCCGGAATAAGTACCTTTTCACGGCTAAATACACCATAATGGCCAAACTTCGTGCCCCTATCCCTACTCCTTCTCCTCTCCTGACTCACACGACCGCCTGCTGCGATAATTTAGTTGTGTTCATACCTCGGAGAAATCAGTCCTCAGTGAAGGCCTCTGGTTCATACACTCGCGTCCTTCTTGCGACAGATACGCGTTACTCCAGGACGTCCATCGTTCCCATTGCACTTTCAGGTTGAAATATTACTTCAGTAATCACAGGGACACACAGGGACAACTCATCGGGTACCACGGATCACGTTTCTAAACTTTCTAAACGCACGTCCACTTGGGTCCCCAGTCCAGGGGCATCCAACGCTCTGGATCTGTATATTGAGAAAACACTTTTCGATACACAACAATCAAAATGTAAGCCACTACGACATTCCAACCTTTTAACGGAAGAACAACAGGCACTCACACAGTTGAAACGTCTTGATGACACAGTTATCAAGTCTGCCGATAATGGAAGAGCTTTAGTGGTTTGGGGAAAATACTTTTATATATAGAAAGGCAGGTCTTAAGTCAGGTCTTAGTCAGATATGACTGAGCTACTGTATGACAGTAGACGGTACTACCTGCTTTCTGTTAGCGCCGAATGTTGGGCGGCGCTTACCAAACTCGACACCCCACATTATGTCAACGGCTTCAGGCGGAAGAGCACAACTGGGAGGCTACAAGCCGTATCCTGGTGCGAGGAAATGCAATCTAAGGACAAAATGTCATGGCAGGGCAGACCAGGCCCTAAGACTTTGTTGGCAGCTGGACTAGGATTTAAGCTCCGACAGGTGGACAGTTAGAGCATGGCTTTGCTGATCTGGCAGCTTCTGCAGCTTGTCTTGTTCCAGATGTATAGGTGTTACCTTTCCTCTGGATTCAACTAGACAGGCCGATAGAGGGATCATGCTGTATGGGCAACACATGGTCTCTATATTTAAGCCCAGGCTTTGTGCTATGGAGAGGCAATAACTCCATCCCTGGTCTTAACCGGTCTCGAAATCAAAGTGAGAGGCAACATTTGCGGGTTATACGTCCTTGTCAATTGGCGTAGACATGGGGTGCAACGGGTTGCCTATGACGGTGGGAGACACCTACATGTGTCACTGATCAGCTACCGCCTGCCTCAAGCTGGGGAGCCCCCGGTCAATTGGGTGCTGATCCGCCACAGCCTGCCTGCTTCAATGGGTGCTTGGGGCTAGGACAAAATATTAATCGCAGGCTGTAAAACCAATGCACCAGGCACTAATAAAAAAGAAAAATAGAAACCTCAAGCTACGGCTTGCGACCTGGAACGCAAGAACCATGTGTCCAGGATTTTCCACAGACTTGACGAATATTAACGATGTGAGAAAAACGGCTGTGATTGAATTGATGCCGAACTCAATCGTCTTAACATTGATATTGCTGGCCTGTAGGAGACTCGCCTCGCTGAGGAAGGGTCACTCAGGGAAAACAAGTACAGCCTTTTTTGGAAGGATAGAGGGCAGGCAGAAAAAAGGCAACATGGTGTGGGCTTTGCAGTGAAGAATTTGCTATTGGGAATGATTGAAATTCAAGCTGGAGGTAATGAAATACTATTATCCCTGCTCTTGGCAATCTCTTGTGGTTTTGCCACCATTATTACTGCATATGCACCGACACTTGCTTCCTCTGCTGATGTGAAGGATTCGTTCTACGGGAAGTTAGACTCTATAATCAAGACAGTTCCAGAATCCGATTACATTTATATGCTCGGTGATTTCAATGCTCAATGTTCAATGCAATGGTCAGTGTGCCTTGGAAAAAACAACATCAGTCGCATGAATGAAAATGGGAAAAGGCTGCTGGAGCATTGCACCAGATACGACCTATGTATTACAAACTACTTTTTTTTTAACAAAAGAGCTGCATAATGTCACATGGAAACATCCAAGATCCGACCATTGGCATCAGCTGGACTTCATCATCTCACGGAGACAACATCTGAACCATACACCATTCACTCGAAGTTGCCACAGTAATGACTGTGATACGGATAATTTTTTGGTTGTTGCAAGAGTTAGATAGAGACCAAAGAGAATCTACACAGCTAAACATAAATCTAGCCCCAGGATTAATATTATTAACAATCAAGATCCTGAAATGTGTTTTGAGTTTCAACAGCAACTTGAAGACGCGTTCACTGATGCAGCCCTTGATTGATAAAAATTCTTACGAAAAAAGGAAAGAACAACGCGTAATACTCTCAGTGAGCTGAAGCAAGTTGGGAAGGATGTGCAAAAGGCTGCCAGACAGTGTACATATGACTATTGGATCAAGTTATGTGAGTCTATTCAAATCGCAAGTGATACGGGAAACATCAGAAGCATGTATGAAGGAATAAAGAAAGCCTGTGGTCCAATGATCAAAAGAAGTGCACCACTGAAAACCTTGAATGGAGATATCATCATTGATAAAAAACAGCAGATGATTAGATGGGTAGAGCAATATTTAGAGCTTTACTCAAGTGAGACCAAACTAGCGAATGATGCCCTCAACGCCATAGATGCCCTGCCAACCCTTGACCACATGGACACACTTCCGACCATAACATAAGTTAAGTGTGCTATAAATGAACTTGCATCTGGCAAGGCTCCAGGTAAGGATGGGATTCCAATAGAAGTAATCAGGTGTGGGCAATAGACACTCTACAGATCCACCACCTAATTGAGCTATGCTGACGAGAAGGACAAGTCACAATGGCTTTCAAAGATTCAAGCATCATAACACTGTACAAGAACAAGGGCGATCGAAGCGACTGTAACAACTATAGGGGTATCTCACTTCTGTGTACTATTGGGAAACTATTTGCCAGAATAGTTCTCCGCAGACTTCAAGTTCTAGGAGATCAAGTCTACCCATAATCACAGTGCGGCTTCCGACAGAACCGGTCTACCATTGATATGATATTCTCATTGCGACAAGGGGAAAAAAATGCCCGGAACAAAATCAACCATTGTTTATTGCCTTCATCGACCTCACAAAGGCATTTGATTTTGTCAGTCGTGAGGGTCTGTTCAAGGCACTAAAGAAGATTGACTGCCCACCGACTCTTCTGTCCATTGTGGAATCGTTCCACACAGGCATGAAGGGTATAATCAAGTTTGATGGTGCAACTTCAGAAGAGTTTGAAATCAAGAGTGGAGTTAAGCAAGGTTGTGTACTATCCCCCATCCTCTTTGGAATATACTTTTCACTTCTACTGAAATATGCCTTTCGTGATCAGGATGCCGGTATATACATTCACCCACGCTCAGATGGCGGTCTCTATAATGCTCAGAGATTGAAGGCCAAAATCAAAATTATGAGGGTACTAATCAGAGAGTTGCTTTTTGCGGATGATGCTGCAATTGCGACCCACTCTCAGGAAGAATTACAACATCTATTATCTGCATTCTCCAATACTTGTTCTGAATTTGGTTTAACAATTAACAAAAAGAAGACACAGATTATGTCACAAGGTGCACATGGGGTACCATCAATCTTTATTGACGATGCCGAACTGGAGATAGCAGACGATTTTACATATCAAGGAACAGAGGTAAATAGCGAATTATCCCTAGATCAGGAAATCAACAGCAGGATTGGTAAGGCAGCAACAACAATGAACATGTTAGCAAAAAGAGTCTGGGAGAACAGGAAGCTTACTGCCAAAACAAAAGTCCTCGTCTACCAAGCCTGTTTCCTTGGTACTCTTCTTTATGGCAGTGAAACCTGGTTAACTTACTCACACCAAGGGAAACGTTTAAACAGCTTTCATATGCGGTGTCTGCGAAGAATACTTGGTATTAATTGGCAAGACAAAATCACAAATACTGAAGTATTGGAAAGATCAGGTTGTGTGACGGTGTGTTAAATGCTCAGTCTTCGTAGACTTAGATGGATAGGACACGTTAGGAGGATGGATGATGGTAGAATACCAAAGGACATCTTTTTGGTGAATTACATATGGGCAGGAGATCTCGGGGTCGGCCTCTACTACGATACAAAAATGTGTGTAAGCGGGACATGATTGATATAGGCATTGCTAATGCACATTGGGAGCAAGTCGGCGCTGAACGTTTTGCATGGAGGGCAACTATCAGAAATGGAATAAAGTCAAAGGAGAAAATGATTGCAAATAAAGCACACACACAGCGTGAGAGACGTAAGATGGTGCATGATGGTGGAAGTGACCATGTTTTCACATGCGTCCACTGTGGACAAACATTTACAGCACGAATTTGCCTTATCAGCCACACTCGCCACCACCATGGGTCATGGTTATTAAGCCTTTTTGAAGCACAATGTACCAAACTATCGTCTGTCAAGACGGAAAGGTGCCAATATAATATATAGGAAGGCAACAAGCAACATAGGGATGCAGCTAGCTTCTAAAGACCACTGCTACAAGATGAAATGGTCAATAACAACACCCAGGTCAAGAGTGTTACGAACGCCGTTACATGGCATGACCCTTTGCCCAGCTCTGCCACCTCACTGTTCATACACGATAGTTGCTTGGGCAAATCCACCTTTTATATGCTGCCTAAGATAAAAAGCCAAACAACCCAGGCAGACCTATTGTCTCGGCCTGCTCTTGTCCTACTAAACCGATTTCAGAGAACCTAGACAGCATATTTCAGCCGTTGGTTGCTAGTCTCCCCTCGTATATCAAAGACACCAACCACGCTATCTCTAACTTCGATTCCATCAGTTTCACATCCACTTCTCAGTACCACATCTTCACTTTAGATGTGACTTCACTCTATGCATCTATTCCTCACTCAGACGGCATTAAAGCTTTAGAATTTTTCTTAGACAAAAGACACAGCCACACTATAGCCACCAAACCATTGCTGCGTCTGGCAGAGTTAGTTCTCACACTCAATTCATTCGAGTTCAATAGGGACTATGCCGAAACCACGCAATAATATACCTATTCTTTCACTAACCTACAATCCCCATAATAATACTGCTAAGATTATCGCCTTGGGGCACCTATCCATTCTGCAGGTAGACACTTTCATTCGCGATATTTCCTCCGAAGCCGGAGAGTGTCTGCCTGCATGGCGAGGAACCACCAGTCTGCACACCAATGAGTCAGACATGGGACAACAGATACTCACGCAAACCTCAGGTCCGGGATGACATCATATTGATTTTGGACAACAGGATGTATTCATCCGACATACAGGACTTCACACTGGAGTTCACAGCCAGCGAACACAAGCAAGCAAGCAACTCGCGATATTTTTCTGAAGCCCCTGTGGAGATCGTAATCTCAGGGATATGCTGGTCCTTAGCAGTCTACCTCAATCTCCTGGGTCTCTTCCTGGCACGGTGGTTTGTTTTCGACCTCCTTGTAAGGCCCGCCCACATGTCCTTTAAACTCAGTGTCTGGCATTCCCAAAGATCACGTTTCACACCCGTGAAAGTTTCTCTTGCACCAGCCGCTACATTATCTATGCCATCACCTGCACATGTTGTGACATGAGATATGTAGGGGGAAAACAGGTATACGCCTGGTTGACTGATTTATGCAGCACCTCTCGGATGTCAACAGTGGCGTCCAGACACCCGTATCCATACACTTTAACAGTTTTTGTCACTGTGGCGTGAGTGACATACAGGTCTTACCGTCAAATTTTACACATCTCACGAACGTGATCGTAAGACTTTGGAATACCGCCTCATTTTCCAGTTGGGTTCCCTTTCCCCTCACGGCCTCAATGTCCAACACAATTTCATTTAACTTCCTACACCCCCCCCCCCCCCAAAAAAAAAAACAACCAAACTTCCTGCAGTAAGTAGTATAGTCCACCACTAATCCCTATTTTACCCTTCGCTCACATGGGCGACTCTCCCCTTCCCCCTAGCGGGTATCCTTCCCTCGGGTGGCTAGGCCTATCCTTGGCTTGTGACGTCAGAGTCTTTAAGTCCATTTACCCGTGATAACCACACATCCAGTTCATATGCGCTCATCATTTGGAGATGTGCAGAATTATAATCACATTGAGCCGGGAGTGCAGGGAGTGGCCTGCAGGGGCCACGGAAGTGGAAATCCAGCAACTAATTGAGGATCATGCTCGCTCGGTTTATGTGATTATCTACACAGGGGGTTGGGTGTTGAGAGGTAGGAGAAGTGCCTGGGGTTTCTTGGCAAAGGCTAATGGTCGAAGTTTGGTGCAGGAGAGCCTGGCATATGATACCACAACATCTAGCTTAAGAATGGAGGTGGAAGCAGTCAGTGCAGCTTTCCGCTGTGTGGAGAATACGATACACACACACACATCGTGATTGTAACTGATTCAGAAAGCATGGTGAGTAGGGTGAGGACTGGCAAGCTTCGTGCCGAGTGGCTTGCTTCGCTTCGGCAGTCACGGATGGCAAGCATCGTCTGTATCTTTTCTCCGGGGCATGCTGGTGTGTTGGGGAATGTACAGGAAGACAGATTGGCTGGCTCTGCAAAACTTGGTGGAGTATTGATGTATGATAAGGCGGACGTGGTTGCGGCCTTGTGGGAGCACGTGTTCACCTCGGAGGAGCAAATGGATCACCATGGTCTGGCAAGAATGCGACAGCGTGGAGTGACGAGGGGATCTGGCCAATGCTCGACGCTTAGAGGAAAGGCGAGACGCACATATAATCAGATTGCTACTGGTTCTATTGGGGTTGGAACTCTTCGCTGGCTTCTGAGGATGGGGACGGAGCGCTTATGGGAATGCCCCGAATGCTGTGATGTCGGTTCCTAAATCAATCAATCAATCAATCAATCAATCAATTATTTGGAAGACCAGGATAAAGACTTTTAACTGTTATATTTATATTTTCATGCATTGTTGTTCATGTAGTTGTGTCGGTTTGTGTTTGTTTATTGTTTACTGACGAAGGCTTTATTGGCAACGTCCGTTATGTTACTTGTAATCGTGGCTTCCGGTTTCAAGATGGCGACGGACGGTCGTGTTGTTTTGTGTTCGTTAACTTTTTCGCGTAGGGGATGGATTTATTCATCTCTTGCGTGTAATTGGTGTGCCAGGATGTAAAACCAGGAGTTTCTACTCAAGATCTGCGCGGGTGCTACGGAGTTCGTGCATCGAGCGAAGCCTTCCTTGAGTGAATTTTCAGCAGCGTGTGTGGTTCTCAGCAGTCTGTGTTTACGTTTTTTCAACATGGCGGAACAACGTGTGTTTTCCGAGCGGTCAGCAGTCAACATAACGAAGCGGCGGGGTAGCCGCGCAGGGAGGAAGAAGCAAGGTAAGCGCGGTGGTTTGAGACGTTTTAGACTCAAGTGTCACCGTTTAGGACTCAGGAACATCCGTATTCTATATTGGAACTGTGCCAGTGTAAAACAACGGGGCTCTATTTTAGAAACCCTAGTTTACAGGAACGACATTGTAGCACTCCAGGAGACGAGACTGGGCGATCAGCCACTCCGAATTGCCGGCTTCAAATGTTTCTACAACAGACGACATCTGGGAACGGCGATTCCCGTTCGCGACAGCATGGTGGCGTCAGAGCTAGACATGTCCAGTTGGGACAGTGACGATATACAAATACAAGCGTTGAGAGTTCATTCCAGTATACCATTCGTGTTGGTTAATGTTTATGCCCGCAATGCGAGTGTGGACGCCCAGAAGTGGCAGTGCTTAAGTGGCATATTAGGCCACGAGAGAAATGTTATTTTCTGTGGTGACTTCAACGCTAAAGGCAGATCATGGGGAAACACTTCCTCCAATACACAAGGGGAGGAGCTCGAGACTGCACTGGCGATGAGGACAGTGCTATTGATCTGGCGCTAGTTTCACCTTTACTCACTACAGTGTGTAGATGGGGTGTCCTAGGACACCATGGCAGCGACCACCACCCTTGCAGCATATTGGTGGAGAAAGGCAGAACCAGGCAGCACAAGCTAAGGGTAAAGACGTTCCAGTATGACAGTACAGGGCAAGATGTGGTGAGTAAAATAAGACGTGACAAGCGCAGAACGTTTCAGGGCAGGAAAAAAAGCTGGGAGCAGCCACCGTGGTGGAGTTTCGAGGTGGAGAAGGTTTGGGTGGATAAGCGTAGTGCTGTAAGGAGATGGCAAAATGCCAAGAAGAACAGAGCTGGTCATCCTAGTCCCTGCTTGCACTTAGAAAGAGAGATGCACACAAAAGTAAGCTATTTCAAAAAACTGGTCACGGTGGTTAAAAGCGAAAAATGGGCAGAGGTGTGTCAAAGAGTAAGCACAGACAAGTCACTGAAATTGTTCTGGCGACTACATAAAAGCATGAGTGGTGTAGTCAAGAATAAGAGCATTTCTGACTTCCAAGGTGCTGACCTCATCTGGCAGAGGACTGACGAGGACAAGGGCAAAGCCCTCTTTGAACGCTACCTTGAGCAGAGCAACCAGACAGACATGGTAGGCCGAAATCTGGCCAAGGAGGTCACCTCAGACAGATGCAAGGCCCAGAACACTTCGGATGAAGACACAGTGACAGTGAAAGAAATCAAGGCTGTGCTTCGACGATCAAAAAACAGTGCTCCAGGTCCTGATGGCATAAGATACGACGACATAAATAGGTGTACCGACAATGAGCTAGAGAAACTAGCAGACATGTACAACAACAGTATAGGGAGTGCTAGCATCAAGGAGGAATGGTTACACAGCTATCTGATTCCCTTGCCGAAGCCTGACAAAGACCACACAAAAATTCAGGGATATCGAATTATAACCATGCAGAATACAATAGGCAAGCTGCTGGGGAAGGTAATTGCCAGGAAAATATCAAGCCAACTAGAGAGGCAAGGTGTTTTCCCACCTACCCTGGGTGGGTACCGTCCAAAAAGAGAAACCTGGACCAATGCAGCAGTCTTTGCCCATGATGTCTATGAAGGTTTCCACTCAGGCACTGAAAACGTTGCTGCAGCGATTGATCTTGAGGACGCATACAACAGAGTACCACTGGATTTTTTAATGTTTCAGCTTCTTGAACTAAACGTAAGTCCATTCCTCCTTAGTTGGATCGCTGCAGCCCTCTTCCAACGGAAAGTAGTTTTTAGATGTGGTAGTTGGACTTCGGAACCAACAACAATATATCCTGGCCTACCACAGGGATCACCATTATCTCCGGTACTGTTCAACGCCTACACAGTGAGAATCACCAGTGAGCAGATCACTGGACCTGGCAGGACATTGTAATATGCCGATGATGTTTTAGTGTATCGCCAGGGTAAGGATAGAGAGGAGGTTGCTGTGGAACTACAAACCGAACTCAATCGCATAAGTACTTGGTGTGATGAAGCTGGGGCAATGGTCAACCCAACAAAGGCAACAGTGACTTGGTTCTCGTTGAATAATCATATTGTCAACAATCCAACACCAACTGTAATGCTGTGTTCAGAGACGGTGGAAAGAACGCAGGCAATGAATTACCTGGGGATACCGTTTGATCGAAGCCTTGCTTATAATGTGCACATAGACCAGGTGATAACAAAGGCCAAGCGGGGTTTGGCAGCGATGCGGGTGATGGCGGCAGCAAACTGTGAGCAGCGCCATCTATGTCTTCTGTACGAGGGGCTGGTCATGTCTGTTTTGGAGTATGCAATGGCAATCTTGACTCTCAGCCATAAGCAGATAGAAAGGATGGAAAGGATACAGAATGAAGCTATGCGCATTATTCTTGGATGTACAAGAGATACAGCATGCAGGGCGATGCGCTACCTTCTTGATTTTCCAACCATTGAAGAGAGAATACAAGTTTGCAGGGCACGCGCCTACCTCAGAATTAACGCAAACACACAACATCCACTGCACAGTGAAATTAGGAAGGTGAAGGGCAGCAGGTTAAAAAGAGGACGGTCGTGGATGGGTCAAGCCGAAGACATTCTTCAACAGGTGTGTTCACTTGAGGACTTAGAACCTGGCGAGGAGTGGGTGCAAGTGCCAACAGACTTCTGCACATCCTTTTCAGTTTGCATCCAACTAGATAGAAAATGCAGACAAGAAAATCCGGCTGCTGTTGAGGCTGAAGTACAAGCGTTGATTTTCGAGAATTCGCTAGACGGTGACGCGGTCATCTACACAGATGGGTCGGTCGTCCGACATGTGAGAAGCTCATGGGCCTTTACAGCTCGGGCCAGAGGGAGAATTGTGAAGGAGGACTCTGGTGCTTTCACTGAAACCACAAGTAGCCTGACCATGGAAGTCATGGCAGTAAGTAAAGCAATAACATGGCTCGAGACACAGACATTCACTAGGGCTTGTTTCCTTAGCGACTCAATGAACATGATCAAGAGGATAGAGGAGGGGTCGATCCGAAGAGAATGGTTGCTGCCTCTGAAGCGGTCTCGGCTGGCAAAGATTAGTTTCATCTTCGTGCCAGGGCATGCGGGAGTACAAGGAAATGAGCGGGCTGACAAGCTCGCAGGTGAGGCTACTGTGGAGGGCGGACGTGCCATGGACCAGGCTGACATTCTGAATGCTCTACGTGAAGTGAGACTTTTGCGAGAACCAAGTGATGACTGTGAATCTACAACAATGGCCAGACTGCGAGAGCAGCAAATTAAAAGAGGGGTGGCCAAACAAGAACACTACGCAGGAAGCCAAAGAAGATTGATAAACCAACACAGAACTGGCGTCGTTAGCCGCTACACGCTGCGGGATTTGCTGAGGAGGGGATCCGAGCACTTATGGACTGAATGGTACGATGTGCAACGAGGATGATCTGTCGACTAACTAACTAACTAACTTGTAATCGTGTTCCGGTAAAGCTCCCAATCTACTTGTAATCTCGTGATTAATTCATGGCCAGGTAGCCGCAAACAATCATTGTATCCTACATGATCTCACATCTCTCTCTCTCGCTCTCTCTCTCTCTCTCTCTCTTTCTCCTTCTCTCTTCCTCTCTCCTTCTCTCTCTCTCTCTCTCTCTCTCTCTCTCTCTCTCGTTCTTTCTTTCTTTCTCTACGTATCTATCTTAATATGTCCGCTTCTCACGCTATCTGTATGTCTGCCTATGTATATGTGACATACACACACACACACTCACACATGCGTAAACACATATATGCATGTAGGTATGTGCGAGTATGTATATGTTTACACATGTGTGAGAGTGTATATGGTGTCTGCGAGCGTGTGTGTGCTTGCTGCCTATCTCATAACATGGAAAATGCATTGTTTATGTCCACAGCATCCATTTGACAGTGTTTTTTTTCTATGTGAATGTAACATGCACAATAGATAATTGATGTACGAAATATGAGTGGTTGGAAGGGCCAAATGTAAGACGGGACTGTGTGCCCAATTTGTAAAACTTTGAGAATAAAGATCATTTGTTGGTTTTTTTTTTTTTTTTTTTTTTTTTTTTTTTTTTTTTTTATTATTTTGTCTGTCTGCCTGCCTGTCTCTCTGTCTATCCGTCCGAACTTCCGTCGGTCTGTCCATCTTTCTGCCAGTCTATTTATCCTTCTGTGTGTCCATCTCTGATATAAATGTATGCACGCTCACGCACACATGACACGCACACACACACACACACACACACACACACACACACACACACACACATATATATATGTATATAAGTTGCAAAAACTATACCAAGCGCATACTGCTACAGCGACCATAGACTAATCTTAAGCAATTTACACATAAAATTAAAGAAAGTCAAATATTCACCAAAAAACACAAAATTTGATCTACAGGCACTGAAGGGTGAGGAGATTTAAAAAAAAAAAATTCAACGTAGAGGTAAAGAACAGATTCGATGCATTGTCTGATATGGATATATTATTTCAAGACGGCTGTGACCAATGGGAAATATTAAAGAAATCAGTCAAGCAAGCTGCAGAAGCAGCCATCCCAAAAATAAAGATAATAGGATGCAAGAAATGGATGACGGAAGACATCTTATAACTCATTGAAATGAGAAAAAATAACAAGGGAAAATATGAAGAGATTCACAGGAAAATTAGGAAGCTATGCAAAGAGGCATAAGATGCATGCTTGAGGAAAATTGCAAGGAAATTTAAAACCAACACAACACCCGGAATACCAAATTAATGCACACAAGAGTTAATGACCTCACTAACAAAAGAACACACACATCAACTGTTGCCTAAAACTAAAAATGCCAAAATCATAATTGAACAAGATAAGATTTTACATGCGTGGTCAGATTATGTGAAAGACCTTTATGATGATACAAGAGAAGGACAGTATGATCATCAGAATAATAATGAAGGACCATCAATTTTGAAGATGGAAGTTCAGAATGCTCTTAACCATATAAAAACTGGCAAGACCCCGGGTACAAATAACATTACAATAGAAATGATCAATATCTTAGAATAATATGGAATAGACTAAGTCACCCGACTGCTGAACACAATATATGATACTGGCGATATATCTCCTGAATTATGCAATTATGCAATTCTATATTTATTGCAATCCCAAAGAAATCAGCAGCCATGGAATGTGATTAACATCGAACAGAAGATTTTGCTAAGAATTATCATGCAAAGAGTTAGGACGAAAATACAACCCGAACTGCAACCCAACTACACAAAGGCTTTTGATAAAGTAAGGCATGTCAACATGATAAAGATGTTTGCAAATCTACAAATTGATCGTAAAGACCTTAGACTTGTAAATAACATATATTGGAAACAACAAGCTGCCATAAAGTTTGATATAAAGTAGGTCAATATCAGCCTATTAAGAGAGGTGTGAGACAGGGATGTGTAATATCTTCAGATCTGTTTTCCCTCTACAGTGAAAATATTTTCAGAAATGTAACAGTTATGAAAGAAATCATCATTGGGGTGTGTAACATCAATAAATTTAGATATGCGGATGATGCAGTATTGATTGCAGACAATGAGCAGGTTTGCAACATTTAGTAGACACAGTTGTTGCACACAGTGAACAACTATTGTTAGAATTAAATTTTAAGAAGACAGATTATGGTCGTCACATGGAAACAGGAAATACCAAAATGATCTCCAATATCATGATGGAAGTTGTAGCCTTATATATCAAACGATCATACCTGATCTTGTTGTAAGCGCGTTCCAGGTCAAGTGCCACCTCCACCGTCTCTTGTTGATTCTGGAAGCCCTCATAGACATTGCATGCATGTTACTATATTCTCAAGAACTTCACCACATATGTGGGTGTGTTGTGTGTACACACACACACACACACACACACACACACACACACACACACAACACACAAACACATACACACAAAGTAAAGTCAATAAACACATTCATGTGTGAAGGTTGGAAACGTTACCGTAGTAGCTTGAGGCATCTAAAGATGTCATTCAGTATCAGCAGCACCTAGCTTGTGCTAACTCACATAGCAGACTGTCAGTGCGCCTGCGCATGGAAGATGAACATGGAGATTAATTCACAGTGGATATATTGATTTTATCAACTTAATAATATAGTGACGCATTCAAGCGATCATCAGGTATATACGAGGGTAAGTTAATAAGTAAGTCACAAATGGCTGTAGACAAATAACTACATATGATAACAACTTGAAATCAGTTTATTTTTATACATACATTGTCCCTTTATTTCTCAACATAATGTCCACCAACATTGATGCACTTATCCCATCGTATTATCAGTCCTCCCAAACCGGCTGCATAGAACTGCGTGCTCTGTTTTCTAAACCACGTTTTCACTTCGCATTCAACTTCGGCGTCATTCGCGAAATGTCTCCAGCCAAGGTGGGTTTTCAGTGGACCAAAAAGATGGAAATCGCTAGCAGAACTTAGCTGATTACTTCCACCTTAGTTGATTACTTTTCTAGTGAGTTAATCGAGCCGTATGTGGTCTGGCAATGTCATGAAGAAGCAACGCTCCTCTAGTCAGCAGACCTGGACGTTTTCTTCGAACTGCATCGTGAAGGATCGATAGAACTTCAGAGTACGATTCAGAATTCACATTGTCACCTTTCTTCTTGAAATTGGTTAAAAGCACTCATTGACAATCCCAGAACACTGTCAGGATAACCTTCCCTGCTGATGACGTAACCTTGAATTTGTGGACACAAGGCGAAGAAGAATGTTTCCATTGCATTGAAAAAGTCGCTTAAAAAGTGCGACTTTTTCAATGCAATGGAAACATCCTTCTTTGATTCGGGCTGGTGGTGATGCATCCATGATTCGTCCCAAGTTACAGTCCTGTTCAGCATGTCTTCTGCTTCATCTTCGTATAGACAGAGACACGCCAAATCGATTTATTTTGTGTTCCGCCGTCAATTGTCTGGGTGCCAACCTTGAGCACACTTTCTTAAATTTCAATCGATCATGCATTATGCTGTATGCTGAACCATGTGAGCACCTTATTGCAGTTGCTACAGAGTCTATCATTGCTCGCCCGTCACCTCTAATCATCTCCTCCACCCGCTGCACGGATGCTTCTGTTGCAATCTCAACAGGACGACAAGATAAGATTTCATCAACAATTTTAGAGCGTCCGTGAGAAAAATTGTCTACCCAGGTATGGACCGCTTTACGGGACAAACATTTCTCAGCATAAACAGGAAGCATTTCCTTATGAATGTCCTTTGCAGGCAGTCGTTTTGCCCACACACAAAAACACACACACACACACACACACACACACACACAACAGCACGTTGCTCTTTGGTGTACACGCCTTCAGTACAGTCGCCATTTTGTTTATGCGCTGCGCATGCGCATGAGACACCTATCGCCACCTGACGAACGGAAATATAAAGTTCGATGTTGCTGTCACCTAATGACACCTGTAGAAAACATCAACTGCATTTACCTGCCATCCCACATAACTGTGTGACTTACTTATTGACTCACCCTCGTACGTCAAAATAGCCTTTCTTTGCTTCGGACATGGCAGTTGTGACAAGCATACACACAGCGTGTGTGTGTGTGTGTAAGTGTGTGTGTGTACGTTTGTGTGTGTGTAACTCTCATAAAATTAATCTGTCCAGGCTTGTAAATAATTGTAGCTTTGATGCGTTAAATTACCCGCACAGCGTGTGTGTGTGTGTGTAAGTGTGTGTGTGTACGTTTGTGTGTGTGTAACTCTCATAAAATTAATCTGTCCAGGCTTGTAAATAATTGTAGCTTTGATGCGTTAAATTACCCTTAGATTGGTTGTCTCTGTATCCAGGCGAGCAGTGAAGGCAACTCTGATACTTGTGCCACTGTTCGGACTGCAGAACCTGCTGACGTTGGTCAGGCCTCCCCTGGAGGACCAAGCCGCCTTCGCTTGGAACATGGCCTCGACAGTGCTCGTGTCTTACCAGGTACAGGTTTATCATCTTGTATATGTTGACACATCTTATTACTCTATGCGTCGATGAATGAATACGATTGTACATGTTAATGTTATCACTCTTGTTAGATTTTGTCCGATGATGGCATTACTGATCCTTGAATCTGGATTTGCTGGACATTGGTTGATTAGGTGATTTTTGTTGGATTTACTGATTAACTGATTCAAACACCACTGAATAAGTTTTAACACTTCTAAGAATTGATGTAATCGCAGACCGTTGACACACCAATTACAACCACAATGGTGAGCTCTCAGTGAACGGTGTGCAAGATGTGGGTGATGGTCTACCATCATTGTGGTTATTTGCTGAGCTCACGGCGTGTAGACTTTGAAGCTTTCATGGACAACGCTTCCTTTGTCTCTGGGATATAAAAAAGGTTTATGTGACTGCGTCAGCTTCTCTGCGTGCCAATTGTTTGTTGTAGAGTTGAGAATGCATACTAACCCCCCCCCCCCCACCCCCACGCCACCCTCCCCCCCCCCCCCACACACACACACTGTAGCGTGGTCACTGACTATTGATAGAGTTATGCACACTAAAGAATTAACAAGAAGACTATTCTATGAAAAGCCATTCCACTGCCGGAAGAAAAGATCGAATTGGCTCGTTGTGGTCTAGGTCATAGAGGTCGTCTAGACTCCTAACAGTAGCCAGGTTGAGGGAAGATAAGGCGAACAGCAGCAACTTGTGTAAACCCCGTAGACCTATTTATCCCTGCTACGCTTAACCTGGATAACAAAATGAAACCCCAGTCGACCTTTCTCAGACTAATATGTAGCACAACCGCCACCCTGTCACACTATATCACTCTTCTAACCTTAAGTAGTATTATATAAGCAATCAAATGCTAAAAAGTACATTTAACGACAAGATTTATTAAAGTAAAACACTAAGCGCTCTCTACGGGAGAAACACCTACAGTAATATTGATTTTCCTACACCACACTTATAGTATAATTCTATTGAGTGAACACGCTCTATATCTTTTTAAATCACTGTAGTTTGTGTTGGATGCTTTAGTACAAATGTAGATTTTCTCTGGCGGAGGAAGTGACTTGTCTATCACTCAGCAGTGTTCCTCCACTCCACACGAATCGTCTGTAAGCGTCCTTGTGTTGCTCCTCGGCTCCGCCTCTTGCAAGCGGTCAGGACGTTTCCACTGCGAAGATAATTGCAGGTGGCGTCGTGTCTAGTGCTTGGTTTATTGTGACTATAAATGTCGATATCTATTCTTTATTTATCAGCCCTGGATATTCTAAGTAATGTCTGTTGGTTATCAGTGAACTTTTCAAATTATTCTAACAGCTCTTGGCTGTTTATTAAGAAAAACAGTTTCTGATGGCTGCTCTCTGGCAGATATTGTTTTGTTCAGTTAATTGTATATAGTTTTCCTATCGTTGATCATTCGCTGATTTGTTGTAACTCGTGATTATTGAAGTGCTGGTGATAATACAACAATCTGTGGACGAACAAAGATACGATGAGTGTCCTAAAATATCAAATGGTATCGTAACATCTTACTCTTAATAAGGCTTTCTTCCCTATCCTTAGATTGCTGAAGTTCACAGAAAATGAAAAGTCGCTTAAAAGTCGACAGGGTCGACTTCATCGCACCGGGTTTTATCCCATATGGCTCGGTCTCTTTCCGCAGCGCCGAAAGCGTCGCACAAAGCACGAACTCCGTAGCTTTTAGCGACGACCCACAGGAGTCTCCGAAACATTTAACTCGTAAACCGAAGGACGCGGCCCGGAATCGAACCCACAACCTTCGGAGCACGAGTCAAACGGCTCGACCACTTCGCCACAGAGACTCCCGCCACAGAAAATGACTCACAACATATGGAGTTGTTGCTTATACATGTAATAACATACAACAATCAATACAGTACAATTACAAGATTATGTGCATATTCATCTCTAACTAATTATCTATCTCCTGTCTGTGCCACTGTATCATACATTGTCCTCGGTATTGTATCCGGTTTCAATTATAATTATTGGGCCTCTTCTGCTGGCCTAATTCTAATCTGTGGAAAGAAACTGGGTACACCCTGGTTGGTCTCCCATCCAGTTCTTGGATCTCGGTAGCATTCAGTCAGTGTAGACTATATTCTTGAGTACATCTTCTTTTATTTTTTTCCCCGGTTTGATTTATTATATCTCACTGTGTTTCCCCCACACTTTACCTCGACAAAAGGATATGTGATACCTGTCCTGGAAAAGGTGGTGAAAATTGGCAGGAAGTTGCTGTGGAATAATATTTGGCCTAACTATCTCAGCTGCCTCACTCAGTTTAGTGGCTATTGTATTCAGTCAAGCTGCTACTACTACTTTCAAAAAGTGCTGCATTCACAAAGTCAGGTGTCACAATCCTGCACTCAGGCAAACCTCATCTGTACCTCACAAATAATAATCAAATGCACCGATGTTTTCTCTACAATATTTATTCAGGCAAACCTGACAATTCTCTAAGGCGTTCTTTGCCTGTACATAAATAGAGAATACTTATTAATCACATTACACAATGTATGAATTCACAACACACTCTCGCTAAACATTGCAAGCGCTCATAGACACTCAATAACTTAGAACCACGTCCAGTCAGAAGGCCGTCTGTCCCCCGTCTGTCTTAACTCAGCTCGCAGCTTGCCTACGCGGTCAAGCTCCCTCGTGGGGTGCGTGCTAATCCCTTTGCACACAGCACTATCGTTTCTGCCTTCTAGAGTCCTGTTCTACTTCACGTTGTCACGTCTACGTCTGCCGCCCCCTATTCCTGGGTCGGTCCCTCTATTGTCCTAACTATAACACGTTAGTGTTCCCACCCGAGTCTAGTCATATCTGTTATTACGTCTTGGCTTGGGTGCTGTCTCTATTCAGTCTATACCTTTATAGACGTCCTGTCTCTGTGTCCTATAAGTCCTCACCCCTCTACTGTCACTAGTCTGTCTCAGTACAGTGTAGGACCTTGACATTCTCCCGTCGTCCGTCGTTTTTGCATCACTAGTTTAATGTAGTAAGTTTGACGCAATGTGGTCGTAGCATATAAAATTAGTCTGATCTAATTTAGTCAAGGGGTACACTGTTCTAATCTACGGTCCACTTCTGTCTTTCAATAAGTCTAGTCACAAGTTGTTGTCTCCAGCCACTGGTTATAGATCAGCTTCACACATCTCCACTCTAAACAAGAGTCACTACATTACTCTCTTGGGAGCTGTGTTGAACCAGGGCGCGTTAACAAAACTCAGCCCCTCAAAATATTGATTGACCAATATCCCAAAACAAATTGCTCCTGTTTAGGATGCAATACATGAATATAATTCATGGCTCCCGTGAAATGTACTTTCACTTCTCTTGTTAGTTGTGTGTATGCTGATGTTAGCCTATCTTGCTTTCGCGTGTAGCTAAATATTCAACTTGCCCTCCTACTCATTGTAAGTCTGTGGTGTCCCTTTGATCAAGTGTTCCATCCCTTAGAAATCAACTGCTGTTTGTACATTTATCTGTTTGTATTCCTGGTTGTCTGCGTGTAAATATTTAATTTATATGTGTTGCAATTAGGAACATAACCCTATGCCTATAATTGATGTAATAGGTTTTCGAGCATCACGGATAGGCCAATGTTCGTCATAAAGTAATGGTATGCTTAATTCATGACGCATTTCGCCGATCTGGGATCCTAGAAAACAACTATTGCTTCAATGCAATCGTGGCTGTAACACACATGGAACTACACACATCACATGGTTTACACAGAGGACGCGGACGAGTCATAAAAACACATGTGTGCGAAAAAATGCACAAATTTTCATTCCAATATTTTCCTTCTCTCATTCGTCCGTTTACTCATCTCATTCTTCACTTTCTCGCACATTGTCAATTTTTACAAATGTTTTTGTAATGAAAAATTAAAATGGGCTCGTTTTAAACAATACGGAGCCGAAAATAAAGTAGATTTCTCTATCACTTTGTTATATACAATTTTGAATGTGTTGGATAAGGCAATACAGTGAAAGCTAACTAAATGTAAATGTTTCTAACTAATCTAATGTCTAGTTGGTTATACCAGTCAATAAATTGACGGTGTCTAACGTTACTATCATTCTACACCATGATGCTTAAGAAACTAACTAAGGTATATAATCTAAGTAACAAAAAATAACTACTAAGGGAAGTAAGTTAACTAAATGTTGGTTTATGATGTAAAGTAAAAAAAAAATATGTTATTAAATAAATAGAGGATGCTATTAAATTAGATAATGCAACTAATCTATTTAAGTAAATGATAATTGTAATAAACAAGATAATTTAAATTAAGTAAGTGAATAATGACTGATGTTAAATCTAAGTATATAATTAAATAAACTATCAATGTATGGATGTTTCTAAGGGAAAGTAATTAACTAAATTAATCACTTTAAGAAAAATGTGTTAGTTCCCTTAAATAAATTAATATCAATGTTTCTAAATCTATTTCTAAATTAATCTATTTTATTTCTAACTCAATCTAAATATATTACCTCGCCGTTTTAATTGGCTTCATTGGTAGTAGTCTCAATAGAGAACTATTTAATCTAATCTAATTATCTAAATATACATAAGATATACATTTATAACTATAAAACTACTGTAAAGGTGTCTAATCTAATTAAATCATAATATAGCTGGAATTGTTTTAAATCAGTTCACAGTTGGAATATTAGTGGTTCTTCTATTTCTACTAGTTCTACTACAATGAACCACTCAATAGCTTTAATGCAACTTCGTTAAAATACTATAATAATAATATTACATACATGTTATATGCACAGACATGTTATACAATCACTAAATTAACTAACTAATTGTAGGTCCAGGCGATGGTGATCACGATGTGTCGTTCCTCTGGGTTCTTCCTTACAATCGTCTATATACAATGTTAACTGCACTCTAAGTGACTCTGTAGCGTATCACAATATGTTCACTATAGAATCACAGTTTATATGTCCTAGTAGACTCTATAAATGTAATGTACTTGGTATATGGCATTACTAGAGTTTGTGGTAAGTTCACGTGTTAATATTTACATTGTCTTATCTTTTACCACTGCTAGCATAGTACATATGTGAGCTACTTAGTGCTTAATGCAGATACCTATGGCAGTGCTACATCTGCCTTCTCCATCACTTCAATACCTGATGGTCTCGTCAAAAGGTCTGCAAGGTTATTATTACTTCCTTTAATGTGTTTAATGCTGAAGGAGTAATTCTGGAGAATCAAAGCCCAGCGATAGATTCTGTTGTTTTTCGGCTGACCTTTCTCCATAATTAAAAGGGGGGAGTTGTCGGTCTGTACTGTAAAGTGAGTTCCAGCTAAGTATGTATGAAGCTTAGTTATACAATATACAATAGCGAGAGCTTCCAACTGAGAGACATCATACCGTGCTTCAGCTTTGGTAAGCTTCCGGCTCAAATACACGATAGGATGAAGGATCTTTTCGTGTTCTTGGAGTAGTACACCAGAGATCGTTGTTGCACTGGCGTCACATCTAAGAATATATTGCAACTCAGGGTTAGGCAAGCGTAAGATGGAAACTCTGCTGAACATGTACTTTAATTCTGACATAGCATTCTGTAAAATAGCATCTTGAACGTTTATCTTCGCAGAAGATTTTAATAGGTCCGAAAATACAGACGTTATTGGTGCCAAATTGGGGATAAATTTGCTGTAAATAATTTACTAGCCCCAGCAAGCTTCTTACTTGCTTTTTTGTTGTAGTTGGAATAGTAATATTCAAAATTTTAGTAATAATTTTGTTGTCGGTCTTTAACTGGCCATTGGAAATTGTGTGGCCAAGGAAATCTATCTCCTCCAACGCCAACTCGACTTTTGCCGGTTTTACTGTCAGTCCAAACAACTTTATTCAGTTAGTAATGTTGTTGTTTGCTGTTTCTGTTCGTCTGTCATCGTAGGCCCTAAATGTATGTTGCTGAATATTGTGTTGCTTTCTACCGTCGGTACTGGTAATTCAAAGTCATCTTCTTCTGTTTGGTTAATGACTGTGGCTGAAATGTGTTCGTCTTCTATATCGTCCACTAATTTGTTTGTTATTTGTTCGTCTGACGTCTGGTTTATTGGTATGGTTGCGTCCTGTTGGTCTTCAGTCCCCTGTTGTTGTCTCATGTAATACGGTTTTAACATGTTGATATGAAATATCTTGAGTTTGTTGTTCAAGGATATCTCATAGTCAACTTCTGAAATCTTTCTCACCACTTTAAATGGCCCTTGCCAAGAAGTCAATAACAAATCACTCTTATCCGGCAATAGTAACAAAACATCCTGATTAGGCTCAAGTTGCAAGGTTTTTGCACCTTTATTAGCCCAATGCCGATACACCTCACCCTTCTGTTCCAAAGATGTTTTTGCTAAAATACATGCTTTCGTGATTTTATCACGTGTCTCTGTGACTACCTCGTATGGTGATAGAGGTTGTGGAGTGTCTGAGGTGTCTGTTATCATCTGATGGTAGATTTGAAGGGGTCCTCTTGGGTTCGCCCCGTAAACTAACTCAAACGGTGAGAAATCCGTACTCGATTGCGGGACTTCTCGGTAAGCAAACAGCACTGTTGGCAACAGTGTATCCCAGTCAGTTGGGTTCTCTGCTGTTACTTTTGCAAGCATATGTTTCAGGTCTCCGTTAAGTTTCTCCACGATACCATTCGCCGCTGGTCGATATGGACTTGTGAAACATTGCTTGATTCCTAACAATTTTGTAAGAGCTTGCGTCGCAGCAGATATAAACTGAGTTCCCCGGTCGGATAGAATGGTTTTAGGGAACCCGAAGCGGGAGAAAAGGTGTAGAAAAACGTTCGCTACATCTTTGGAACTGATGTATTTTAAGGGCACAGCTTCTGGCCACCGGGAACAGAAATCAACAAGAGTTAGAATATAGCGATTTCCTTTAGTGGATACATGATTCAGTAGTCCAACTATGTCTACAGATACACACTCAAAAGGTCGAGAGGTTAGAATGGTGGGCTGTACCTCTGCTGTGACATGTTTACCTTTCTTAACTAGGTGTTGACATATCGTACAGGATCGACAGTATTGTTTTATGTCGCTACAAAACTTCGGCCAGTAAAAATGTGCTAACACTCTGGCTCTGGTCTTTTCATACCCCATATGGCCAGCAAACGGCGAATCGTGTGCGATTCGTAAGATTGTTGGACGGTGTTTCGTTGGAAGAACCGTTTGCTGGATTTCTAGGTTATTCCTTTTGTATAGTCGTGTTAGAATTTCATTCTTTAGTTTAACTCTTTCGCTACCGTGAGCCCATCTGTGGACAGGATGGATTTGCTGTGATGGTAATTCGTCCTTTTAGTCCCACAAAATGATCAGTGGTTTATTTAATATATTTCTGCTCCGTTTCGGAATTTTAAGTTACAGTAAACTGAAAAGTCGTACAGCCGAAAGATTTCTAGGCCATGTTTGTGCGGTCAAACGTTTTCTAATATTGGATTCTTGTGAATTTTCAGTTTTAAGGTAGTGTTAATTTGTTTGTTTGGGTTTTTCACAATGGAAACGCCCACCAGTTTGCGTCCACGTAGTATGACTTGAGATCAAGCTAGATTATTGTTTATAACTGTTTTAAACAATAGTGATTCCCTTATCAGTGAATATTTAGAAAGAAGTTTTAGTTGTGTCTAAAGTTTTAGCACGTGGTGATAAAAAAAAACCAGTGAATGTTCGTCAACAGCTGAGTGTCTGACAACGAAGCACGAATGGCTAAAGTTTACGTCTGTCATTATTGCTATGGGACTTGATCCAAGACCATGCATCAAAGACTACTGGTGTACAAGTGCACATTTATATACTCCTTGGTATGCCACTGCCACTACGTTTCCCAGTAATCAATTAGAAAATTAGAATATATTTATCACACCATGTTTCATGTATGTGAACCTGAGGGTACCAAAATAAAAAAAAATTGATCCTCTTGTTGACATGATTCTGAAGAATATCCAGGATGCATTTTACCCATTTGAAAATGTGTCCATTGATGAAATGATTATTTGGTGGAAGGGCTAAATAAAGCTAAAAAAAACACCATGCATTGTTGTCTCTACCAAGTCTGTAGTTAGAACTGTTGAGAGCGGATTGCGAAAACCGCAAAGCAAGCCGAAGATGGTCTCCATGAATATAACATGGCGATGAATGGCTGCGACAGAATGGACCTAATGGTTGGATATTATAATATCCATGATAGGAAAACCATTAAGTGGTGGAAGAAGATCTACTACTAGATCTTTGAAATTGCATAGATCAATGCTCACATCCTATATTCCATATGGCAAACAGAGAAATGAGGATAAAAATTGTCATAGAAGGATTTCAAGTAAAGGAAAGTGCTCATCGCGAAGTAGCTCAGAGTATTCATGAAAGTTTGACACTCTGTCTGCCGAAGAATTTCAGTCTGTTGCAGCAAATTATGCCGAAAGATTTACATGAGCCAAGCATTTAATAGAATTTGTCGGTGTCAATAGAGACTGTGTTTTTTGCAGCACTCGAACTAAACGACACATATCATCTTTTGTTTGCTCCGGCTGCACTAATAGACCAGACTTGTGCGCCAAAGTTTGCTTTGCAGCCTATCACAACTAGACTGCCACATATAGTAAATAAAAACAAACAGACATGACAATTAAATGTAAATCTGCCAAGTGTTTTCCTAATTTTTGTCTGAAAAAAGAAAAATACATGATTCAGAATCTGCGGCAAAACTTCTTTTCGGGTGATTGATTGGGAGCAATTGTATTTATAGTTTAGAAAAGTGTTGTTTGTTCAGTAAATTCAACAGGATTAGCAGTGATCAGGATATTGGATAACAACGCGCCCTTGGTAAGTGCAATGTTTACATTATTTTTACCTCCTTTTGTCCAATTATTTTACAAATTATATTATTATTTTTATTTTATTTACAACCTAAAGCAACAATTCTCCTATCAACATATTCCTTGTGCAATCCCCTTTATTTTGATATATAATACAACATTTCTGCTACAATTTTAACCATTTTCATAACATTATTGTGACATACACCAACTTCCAGATTTCGGCCATTAGTTTTTTTCATTTTTGTGAAAAAGACATGGTTCACAATATGCACCAAAACTTGATTTAAATGAGCAATACTGTTTATATTCTTGAAGACAAGTGGTGTTTGTTTGATTATTCAGTAAATTAAACATGATTAGCAGTATAGGAGTGTAGAAAACACATTATAAGTGCAATGTTTACATTATTTTTACCTACTTTTGTCCAATTATTTTACAAATTATATTATTATTTTTATTATGTTTACAACCTAAAGCAGAAATTCTCCTACCAACATATTCCTTGTGCAATCCCCTTTATTTTGATATATAATACAACATTTCTGCTACAATTTTAACCATTTTCATAACATTATTGTGACAGCCCTACCTTCAAGATTTCAGCCATTATTTTTTGTCATTTTGTGTGAAAAATACATGGTTCACAATATGCACCAGAACTTCTTTTTGGGTTATTTTAATGAGCAATACTGTTTATATTCTTGAAGACAAGTGGTGTTTGTTTGATTATTCAGTTAATTAAACATGATTAGCAGTATAGGAGTGTAGAAAACACCTTATAAGTGCAGTTTTTAAAATAATTTTTACCTCTATAATTTCAGTTGTTATTATTAAACCTCTCATTATTGTCATAATATCTGTAACCTATCAATTAATTATTACCACTGTCATGTTCCTTGTGCAATCCTCTTTAATTTGATATGTAATACAATAGATCTGCTACCATTTTAACCATTTTAAAAGCATTATTGTAACACACCCCTAGTTCCAATTTTCTGCCATAAATTTCTGTTTGGTCACAGCCCAGTTTTTGTTTGGTAGTGAAAGAGTTAAACTCCCATGATGCATTCTTCGTACTTTTTGGTTTATGACCCAACAATTTAAAATACGGAGCTATCGATGGATCAGCGCGTTGCGCTCGTATGAACTCTTGTGTGGTGTTGTTGTCCACTGTATCACTGGGTGAGGTCAGATGTAATCTTTCTATTTGTATGTCGTCCTGTTCTTTACTAGTTCTCGACCTAGTAATTGCATTAGCCTGCTGTAAAAAGGTTTCTCTCCAGGCTGTTATCTCGTCAGTGGTACGCTTCTGCAGCTGTGGCAAACGGCCAATTATCAGATCTGCACATGGTTTTTCTAAGACCGCGCACGTAAAGGTGCCAGTCAAAAAAGGTGTATTTATATTAGCTCTGGCTAACGGGTATGTCTCTATTGTGCCCGAAAAAGTGCGGCAATTCACTGTTTCACCCGTGTAATCTTCTGGCTTGGCCAGTTCCTTTTTTAAACCGATTAATGTGCTGCCACTATCAAGCAGGAGTTTACATGGAATGTTATTGACTATTCCGTGGTAGAATTTCAAACTGCCTCTGGAGGCTACTGCCGCGTTTGCATTCTCTAATGAACACGGGACTGTGTGCCCACATTTCAGTTTCCCATTATCATGAAACTGGTGGCATGTTGTACAACTACTGTAATCTAGTACATCAACTGCTGATGCTACATTGTCTTCATTCTCACACATTTCTTCCAGATCACTTCCACTCTCTGACGATGACTCAACTAATGCTGCATTCACTGCTTTCAACTTCTTTCTTCCCATACACGCAGAGGAATAATGGCCAAAACAATGGCAAAAGAAGCATTTAACAGCACGTCTAAAGGTTTCTCTCTTAGACTGCTGTTTCTTTATGACCATCTCTAAGTGTTCTGGATATTTCGGGTTCTTATCACACATCGAGTATTCTGGATGTTGAAATCTACAATAAGGACACTGTTGTACATTGCCTCTTTGCTTTTCCCTAATTTTGAATGGTTTTTGTGGTCTTCCCATAGCAGCAGCTACAATCTCACTTTCTTCAGTAATAGACTTAAACACATCCCTGTTTGAAGAAAAATAGGCGGACCCCGTTTCTCAAGCTCTTCAATGGAATCTACATCTGATTGTTGCAAAAATTTGGCAAAATGACTAGGAATAGTGGAAATAATTTTGTCCATAATTATGAGATCCCTAAGTTTGTTATAACTGTTGTTAATTTTAGAAGCTTTAAGCCATTTGTTACATACATCTTGCACTGTTGAGACGTAGTCAATGAAGGTTTGATTGCTCTTAGGCTTTAGCTTGGAAAATTGAATCTGGTACCCTGGGGCGTCTAAGAGGAAATGCTGCATTACCCTTTGATGGATGTATTCGTAGTTGTTTCTAAGGTCTTGGGGAATGGACTCTATTACCTTTAAGGGCTCCCCCAACAAATTCTTCATATAGATTAATTCCTAATGTTCTTTCGGTATTTCCTGGGCCTTTAGCTGGTATTCTACGTTTTCTGACCATGCTGAGATGGAATCCCCTTGGCAGAATGGCTTTATGATCCCTTTGTACTTAGCAAATTTATTTTCTTCTTCCTTACTTTTAATTTTAGTAGTAGCTATATGGACATGAGACTCGATTTCGAGCTCCTTCATTTTAATCTGTGTTTGACTTTCAATTTCCACTTGTTTTAATCTATTCGTCTCAGCTACCTCTTGTTGTTTTAACTTAGTACCTTCCGCTATCTCGGCGAGTTCCTTCTGGTGTAACCGTTCTTTTGCCCTTTCATCTCTGTCTGCTGCAGCTTGTCTATCAGTGTGTTCTCTAAATTCAGCCTTTGCCCATTTCTCTAGTTTATCTCCACTGTAACCTAGTGCTACCCCCGCATCTATACACTCCTTAAGTGTAGACATTGTTAATGTTTATATTTCACACACTCTTACATACAATACTGATGACTTGTAAAATGCTTGATTTATAGTGAAAATGAAACCAAAAAAATGTAGATGCCGTTTTACTTTATGCACGTCACAATTATATGTACTTATCTGATCAGTTGAAAATGATCAGGATCTTTCTTTCAGTTGGGAGAGAATGTTACTTTCAGCTAGATGTTGTCACCAATTCCGTGCGCATCCTGACGTGTAGAGCGCATACAATTAGCATTTTTTTTACATGAATGATTATTACAGAAGTTAACAAAATGCACTGCAAGTTTTCTATACTTCTTTCCTGTAGAAACTGGAATGAGGTATATTAACTTTAAATTAATTAATTAATATTTGTCGTCATGTCTTATCTGTCGTAAAGTTCTCAAGTTTGACCTTCAACTGAAACGTTTGTAACAACAACCGTTAACACATCACAATACATTACATTCCACTGCGATCAATATCGTTACACTAACAAACTTGCCACGGCAATCAGGTCACTGCCAGGTCACTTTGTGTACTTCACCAACTTTTATTCTGACATTTTTCTCCGCTGTGTTTCATTTACACCAGCATTTTTAGTTTTAAATCAATGGTACATCAGTGTCGTAATTTTATTTCTGCACCTCACACATCTGGATATACGTTTAAATACAGGTGCAGTGTCAGATACTTTTTACCCCCTGCATTTCAGCACTCTGGGTATGGGTTTATTTCCGTGACTTCTGACACCAAAAGCGGTGTCAGTATCAAATAGTTTTTCCACTTCTGCACCTCCGGGTATGGGTTCAAGCACTTCTGACACCAAAAGCGGGTTGCCTGTCACAGTCCTGCACTCAGGCAAACCTCATCTGTACTTCACAAATAATAATCATATGCACCGATGTTTTCTCTACAATATTTATTCAGGCAAACCTGACAATTCTCTAAGGCGTTCTTTGCCTGTACATAAATAGAGAATACTTATTAATCACATTACACAATGTATGAATTCACAACACACTCTCGCTAAACATTGCAAGCGCTCATAGACACTCAATAACTTAGAACCACGTCCAGTCAGAAGGCCGTCTGTCCCCCGTCTGTCTTAACTCAGCTCGCAGCTTGCCTACGCGGTCAAGCTCCCTCGTGGGGTGCGTGCTAATCCCTTTGCACACAGCACTATCGTCTCTGCCTTCTAGAGTCCTGTTCTACTTCACGTTGTCACGTCTACGTCTGCCGCCCCCTATTCCTGGGTCGGTCCCTCTATTGTCCTAACTATAACACGTTAGTGTTCCCACCCGAGTCTAGTCATATCTGTTATTACGTCTTGGCTTGGGTGCTGTCTCTATTCAGTCTATACCTTTATAGACGTCCTGTCTCTATGTCCTATAAGTCCTCACCCCTCTACTGTCACTAGTCTGTCTCAGTACAGTGTAGGACCTTGACATGGATAATGACCACTACCTCTGGATAATGACCACTACCTGAAATTTTAGCATCCATCATAAATCTAAAAATATCAGCAATATGAACATCAGAACTGAAATGTTCTATATTTTTCTCAAGAACATCACAAAGAAAATACCTAAGAGAATTATGATCCTAGGAAAATAAACAGTGGAAGGTAAAGAGTCTTGGTGCTCTCAAATAGTTATCCACAACATAATTGGTTGCTCTCCATTCCATCTTCCATTATATGGTGTTCAAGTTTTAGACTAGCAGATGTGCATTTTCATCTTCAACTATGCCTGTCCTCAGGTCTACCGGTTAAGTAATACCTTGATTGATTTGGAATTGATAACTATGTTTCCCATCCCATTCTGTACCTAGTTAATTCTCTTCATCTTTTTCTATTCAAGAAAAAGGGTCTCATACATTAAGGGCTTTAAAAAATCAGTTCCCATTTCAATGAGTATTTGCTTATAAACAATATAAGCACATTATGGTATCATTCTTGAATAGCATTCAGGTGTATTCTTCTTCATTGAATGATTTAAGTGAGAAGTTTTCTTCCATTCTCATGGATGTAATATTTATTATCATCATCAACAACATCATCATGGTTTCCTTATATCATTGTAATTACAATCATTTTCATCATTATCATGCTAATTATCATTGTCATTACAATCATTATCATTATTATCATAATCATTACAGTCATCATCATCATCATCTTTGTAGTACATTATTATCATTACACTAGACCATATGTGTTAACAGGAGTGACATGAACTACAAAGTGGGATTTTGCTTAAATTACAAACACAGATGTTGGTAGTATGCGTAATGAATGATATTGGTTGTGTCGTGCTTAGCGCACAAAACTAGATGATTATAGCATGAATGATATTTTATACAAAGTGTTGTTATGCGCCGGAGTGTACTAAATTATTATTTAGTTTATGGGTTACACCGAACCAGTTCTCTGGTGATAGTCATGGCATTACACATCAAAGTTGCCGGCTATCCTGAGGTTGACTGTTGGCCTATACTCCCTCTCTCTCAGTCTGTAACTTCACTCACTCACTCAAACTCCTCATGCATCAGTCAACATATCCATCTTTGCATGTGGGGTCAATTCACTCATCTCAGACATCATTCATATATATGGATGATCATTTCACTCAGTCTATAGACACATTCATATCGGTATGGGTGATCATATAGGAATCATTCATCATGCATCCTTCATACTGGCATGTAAGGTGGGTAATTATTCTTATGTGATTTCCCAATGATAACTTAAAATGTTTACCATCATTGATATCACAATGAAATATCTCCTTTCACAATTACTCATCATACACATCATATCTGTAGGAATGACAATCATGCCTGTGTAGGTGCTTTACACAGAATACATTCACAGCTGTTTAACAATGATGAAACACACATGACACAAGCATGCTCTTTAATTACATAGACATGTGATCATTAGGCACATTTATGAAATTCACCCAGGATTTAGCAACATGAAATCCATGAGTCACCACATGCTCTCATATAATAAATACAATTTATGTGATATACTCTAATTCACATTCAGGCATTATGAATTATAATAATTCCTGCATGGCGGTTGATTACGCACTATTATGTGGCACAAATATTATTATTCCCCATGGTTGCCAACATTAAAATACATTTGCCCCGCCAATTGGTTGCTTTAACTCAACACACAAAATTATTATCCCTGAAGAATCTATTTGGTTCTCATGTGTTCATGAATTACAAGAAAACTATTTGTTTGTCCATGTGCTCATGTCAAAAAGTAAATCTACTGACTAATGTGCTCAAATCTTCTTGACTATACACATTACACTAATTTCTCTATCAGTGCTGGCACAAGTAAACTAGTTTTAAATCTTATCAGTGGGCACATGTACCATATGTCCATTCCACTGCACTGCGAATTCTGAGTTTTCTTAAGTCTTAAGTTACCACTCTAATTCATTGTAGATTGAGTTTCATGCTTAAGAAATAAAATGTATAACATGTGTCTATTGTTTTATACATTAACTAAGTTGTTTAGCTTGAAGAAAATATAAAACTAGTTTTCTCCTAATGTACAGTTTATCTTATGACTATGATAACTTAGTATAATATTATTTAGTTTCTACTAGATTAATTTCATAGGAACTCACAATTTTAAGTCATTGTAGATTGAGTTGCTTACGAAATAAATGTACAACTTGGACTAATGCCTATACATTAAATCAGTTGTTTACTTTGGGAGAAAATAAATCTCACTATGGTTTTTCTTAATGTACAGTTCATATATATATATATATATATATATATATATATATATATATATATATATATATATATATATATATATATATATATATATATATATATATGCCGTAACAATTAAATATATTATATTTTAGTCCCCTACTAAATTAATTTATTAAGAACTCACTACATGGTTTTACAACAAGTCGACTTCTTCTGGGAAAAGGATTCGCAACTAATCTAAGATTTAAATGAATATCATATTCACCTCACCCGAACAGGACGGCTTCACAACACGTGTCAACAGTTGACAACACCAAGATGTAAGGTCATTGATTTGGTTGTTTCCAAATACTGGCTGCTGGATGTATGGTCCTTCTATTCTCTTTAGACAATTTTCTCACTTGGTCGTGGCGAGTTGAGAAGCTACCATCCCGCAAGCACAGCCGGCCTTTTTCTTGAGTTGCGACGAGTTGTTTTTGTTTGTACAATGAGGCCGGAAACCGATGTAGCTGTTTATATCTCAGCTTTTTCCGTTCCGTGTTTTGCCTTTCCCGTGGACCATGAGTCTGTCCTTGTCAAATATGGGATTGTAGTAATATGAAACAAACTTAGTATTGTTGCGGTGAACTCTGATTTTGTCGTCCTGGAAATATTTAACGCGATGTTACGTTTGTGAAAATACAATATATCACAGAGCTGTCTTAGGTGCATCCTTATTTTAACATATTGAAAGTAAGAAACACACACACAACACATAATTTAATCTCCAGATCACAGCGAACGTTATTTATTCCGCCATCTTGATTACGTCAACCATAGTTAGTTCTACAAGTAACACATGAAAACCGTAAACTGATTAGAGAAATAAGATGTAAACAGTCCACATTTTTTTATGGGACACGTTATGAGAAGCAATAAATTGAAGAACTTGGAGACAATTTGCAAGATTTATGAGAAAAGAACAAGGGGAAGGCAGAGAAGTAAATACCTCGATGGCTTTGCATCATGTTATGGTCGAGACAAGAACACTGAGCTGATCCACGATTCTGGTGATTGAGTGAGATGGCGAACCATGACCGTCCATGCGTATGGGCATGGCACATAATGACGACGTCAGTGCCTTTATTCCACATAAGGTCAACAGCCATGCATATAACGAAGGCTCAGAATGTCTACTCGTGGCTAGTCATCTTGCACTTTGTAATTTCTCAACTCAAGCAGAACCCTTTTTTTTTTTTCGTGCTAAAAGCGAAATAAATTACAAGCATAATTCCAGTAGCCCAAGTAAAATTCTCTAGGGACAGAGAACGGAGATTCTCAAATTGTCAACACACATGACTTCCTCACATTTAGTCAGGCTATTCAAAATTGAATATCTCACATATAACTTTGACAGACTCAATAGATGCGTTAACATTCATTGTGATAATAATGGTGGTGGTGGTCGTTTCTTATGTTTGTGTAATAGTATAAGATATAATAAACCAGCGCTAATTAACATACAGACTTTAGTCGTGTGCAAACCTCGATGGATATGCGCGACTGACACATAGAGGCACCAGAAAACAGCATCTTTCTCATATGCAGCTTAACCTGACAACTAGATTTGAATCATTTCAGGGTGCTGCTGTGGCATTGATATTCTGTTTCTGTAATGGAGAGGTAAGTATGACCTCTCTTTCTCCCCGTTCCTCACTCTCTCTCTCTCTCTCTCTCTCTCTCTCTCTCTCTCTCTCTCTCTCTCTCTCTCTCTCTCTCACACACACACACACACACTTTCTCTCTCTCTATTATCTTTCTCTGTCTGTCTGTCTATCCATTCGTCTTTCCGTCCATCCATCCTATCTATCTATCTATCTATCTATCTATCTATCTATCTATCTATCTATCTATCTATCTATCTATCTATCTATCTATCTATCTGTATGTCTGTCTGTCTGTCTGTCTGTTTGTCTGTCTGTCTGTCTGTGTAATATATGTGTGTGTGCAGCCAGGCAGTCAGAGAGAGAGAGAGAGAGAGAGAGAGAGAGAGAGAGAGAGAGAGAGACGTGGGGGGGGGGGGGGGGTGTGTGGTATGTTCATAGTATAAACATTATCAAATATCAGCATTTATTTTCTTTCTAAGAGTTATATTGAATGAAGTCAGTTTTACCGATGTCCACCGTGCACATCTAGCAGTATGGCCGGGTGGATATCTTATAATACGGTTATCGACTGTGTCTAGTGTTGGCGAGGAAATTAAAAACGCGGTGTTTCTGCCTGTCAAACAATCAATCCTCTCACACGTCGTTTTCAAGGGTGTGGTACGTATGATTACATCATTATACTGACCGCCTTTTGTGCGAGTCGTCAGGTTGTCGACTTCCTTGGTTGTATTTGTATAGTAAATATATTTCTTGAATGATGTATCAGTATAGTGTGGGGTGGTGACGGCACAAAATAACTTCTCGTAGGGTTCATGTCTGTAAAATAGATAGCTAGAGAGAGAGAGAGAGAGAGAGAGAGAGAGAGAGAGAGAGAGAGAGAGAGAGAGAGAGAGAGAGAGAGAGTAGAGGCATGTTCAGAGAATAAGCATCAACATAATTTTTCGTGTATTGGTGTGTTTGTATCGGCAAGTCGCTGGTGGTCTATATTGCGCTGTGTGTATCTGTTTTCACTCGTAGCATCGATAATGTCTATTGGTGGGGCTGTTTTATTTGAAAACATGTAGTGTCGGCAGCGTTATAGGTAGAAACAACAGCTTAATACCGCATTTCTCTTTTAGTGGTGTATTTGGAAAAGAAGTACCGCTTTTTTTTTATAAGGGCGGGTTTACAGATCTTCAAATGTAGAAAAAAAACCACATAAAATACACAAAGATTGATATATAATATTTTAAAAAAACAAGAGGGGAAAAAACTACTTAAATGTATATTGGCTATTCTTTTCTTATAGATGTTAGTGGTCATAACATAATGACACAGCCGACTCGATTAATGCTAAAGACGTTACCTCTGTAAAAGAATGTTTGGTAGCTTGGGGTTCGATGTATTGACGTTGTCTTCTGTGGGCGAGAAAACATGCTCCTTGCGTTTTGAGACAAATCGATTCACACGGCGCAACATAGGGTGTAGGTTTGATTACCACCACAACAGCAGCAAGTGATATGCAGGTAAGCGTGGGTGGTCATGACTCGCCATTCAACTCGATCACCAGAGGCGTGGATCAGTTCAGTGTTCTTGTCTCAACAATTCTAGGCCTTGGGATTTCATAATTGTCATTAGGCTATCTAAGTAATAGATGTAGTATTAATGTTTGTAGTAATAGAAATTCCAGCAACATTATCGGGGAAAATTAGAGGTAACAGCAGATAGTAATTGTAGTCATCATCATCATCACGTGTCTTGCCGGCTGGGTAGGCGATCAAGCTTTTCCATATATTGCGATTGTCAACAACATGGATCAATTCACGGGTTGACTCGCGCTACAGGAATGCCCATTAACGGAGTTATCTTTACGCAATGGTGATAGTAGTAGTAGCAATACTAAAAGTAGTACTAGTCATCATCATCAAGAGATATGTCGCCTGGTGTGGGCGATCATACCTCGCCACAAATTGCGATTTCCGATGGCATGGTTCAGTAAAACATTTAGTAATAATACTGGTAATAATAATAGTAGTAGCAATAGTAGTAGTAGTAGTAGTAGTAGTAGTAGTAGTAGTAGTAGTAGTAGTAGTAGTAGTAGTAGTAGTAGTAGTAGTAGTAGTAGTAGTAGTAGTAGTACTCGTAGTCGTAGCAGTAGTAGTAGTAGTAGTAGTAGTAGTAGTAGTAGTAGTAGTAGTAGTAGTAGTAGTAGTATTAGTAATAGTAGTAGTAGTAGTAGTAGTAGTAGTAGTAGTAGTAGTAGTAGTAGTAGTAGTAGTAGTAGTAGTAGTAGTAGTATTAGTAGTAGTAGTAGTAGTAGTAGTAGTAGTAGTAGTAGTAGTAGTAGTAGTAGTAGTAGTAGTAGTAGTAGTAGCAGCAGTGGTGGTGGTGGTGGTGGTGGTGGTGGTGGTGGTGGGGTGGTGGTAGTATTAGTAGTAGTAATAATGGCTTATTGGGGTGAAATAAAATGGTTGGTGTGTAGTATGTGTGTAAATATTGATACTTCCACCCGAGTTTCGTCTAACAGACGTATGTATTAGGGACGTTCATTTTAAAACCCCTTCCGGGACTCAGAGGTGTTTCCAAGGCACCAGGGCCGGGTTATATACTGGCCAAGACCTATTGACGCGTCCTCGTCGAGCGTCCTGGGCAACAGGTCCCTTCGGGGTCCTGGCTAAAGTCCGTAGGATCTCCGATTCCTCCGAAGTCGGAGAGTGTCTGCCTGTACGGCGAGGAACCACCAGTTTGCACACCAATAAGCCAGACATGGGACAACGGATACTCACGCAAACCTCAGGTCCTGTATGACACCACACTGATGTTGGACAACAGGATGTCTTCATCCGACATACAGGACTTCGCGTTGGAGCTCAAGCCAACGAACAGAAGCAAGCAAGCAAGCAAGCAAAACCCCTTCCAATGTCTTTATTACAAAAGCATGAAAGAGATATTAACAGATGTGGTAGAATTAAACAAAGCATTCATTTGGAATGAATTATGCACCATGGGTTGGTCAGAAGAAGTCGCCGTAGGCATTCAGGCAAGCATCCCATTGCTTAGGTAGGTGGCGTATGCCGTCCGCAAAAAAGGATTGTGGTTGCTCACTGAACCAAGTGTTTACTGCGTTCATTACGTCTGCATCTGTGTGAAATCGTTGCCCCTTGAGAGATTTTTTAGAGGTCCGAACAAATGAAAATCACATGGTGATAAATCAGGACTATAGGCTGGATGTTGCAGAATTTCCCACTTCTTCCTTGCTAATGCTTCCTGCACAATCTTTGCGACATGCAGACGAGCATTATCGTACAACAAAATCACACCGCGAGAAAGCATGCCGGGTCGTTTATTCTTGATGGCTTTTTGCAGCTTGTCTAGTGTTTTCAAGTAGTGGGTAGAGTTGACGTTGACACCAGATACTTTAAAGTCAGCCAACAATAGCCCTTCATGGCCAAAAAATGCGCTCAGCATAACCTTAATAGCGGAAAGCTGTATATTGAATGTTTTGGCTTTTGGTGATCCAGCATGCTTCCATTGCATGCTCTCTCTTTTGCTACTCGGCTCAATGTGGTGACACCATGATTCATCGCCTGCCATTATGCGGAAGAGATATTCATCACCCTCCACTCTGTAACGCAGCACGTGGTTCAAACACCATCCCTTGCGTTCCTCTTTTTGGTGGTCGGTCAACATCCGTTGTACCCACTGTGAACACACCTTCCTATATTGCAGTTACTTACGAACGACATTTTGAATTGTCCCAATTGACACATCAAATTCTTTCGCTCGCGAACGTATGCTTCGACAACTGTTCATCTGTACTACTGCGTCAATTTTGGCGATGGTTTTTTTCTGTTGCAACAGTATGCGCTTGACCCGGCCGTCGAAGATCTGTCGTGAACTGACGTCGTTTCCGCAACATTCGTGCCCAGTCTGTCGCTGTTGTCTTCGATACACATTTATTACCGTATGCTGCCTGCATTCTTCGATGAATGTCCACTGGTCGACATGCTTTAAATGAAGAAACTGAATCACCGCTCTTTATCGTCTGTGGACGGATTTTGGATCAACTCGGCCATTTTCTCAACGGTCAGAAACAGAACCTATGCATCATGGGGCGATAAGCATGTGCACTTTTATTCATTGGTCAGTACTTATCACATGACTATGACATGATCATGTTCAACGTACGCAATTACGCGCGGTGAGCACGAACGGATTTCAAATAAACGCCCCTTATAGTAGGTTAATTATATAAGGTGTTGTGAGTGTATGTCTATGTCTGTGATGGTCAATTTGAGGGCATCTAACAAGGTAGCTAAATGTATTTTCTTGGAAAATTAAGCGTTTCATTATGTAGAGGTGGTATTTGTTGTTTCACTAAGTATATCTCTGTGTATATACCACTGTGTATATCTTTGGTGTTGTCTGTTGCATACAAGTGGTGTAGAAATTAGGTATTATACCAGCATAATGGGTTCTGTATTGGTTCGAGTTGTGGTATCTTGTGTACTATGTACTATAAAGTTAGTTTGTATTGTATGTTGTGTAATGTGTTGCTGAAATATCTGTCATTTGTAGTTGTAAAATGTGATGACGTCATAAGCTGAAACATCCGCTGTATCATTGTCCGCATCTTATTGATAGTGTCTTCATAACCGCGAAAAAAGGCTCATTCTGAGATATTGATAATTTATCAAAGCGACAGCGTCTGAGGTGCATGACCATTAATAGTTGTTGATGTCACAGCAAACAACGATACAGCGAGTGAGGAGTGAAGTATCAACTACAAGGCAAAATGGCGTCGAGTATATCGTAACATAAATACTTATGAGATCATAGGTTGTTCCTTCCAACACGGCCGGCTAAAAATAGATGCGCACTAAGTCCTCAAATTGCTCACCCAATCACACATATATGATAATAAGTCACCGGCACATACAATGAAAACTTAAACAACCAATTAAAACTGACACAACGACAAACTGACACAACGACAAACTCCCATCAAGACACCCCACCCCTCCTTCGTCATAGAGCCTCCCCCACCTTCACCGATGTATGATGATGATGTTTCTATAACACTTTTGCCACTAAACCACACCCCGTCCCTTTTAACAATCATCGGTCAGTAAATATGTAATTCTACACCCTTGTTTTAAAATTATTATATATCTTCTTTTTGAATCGTTTTGTTTTTGTTTCATATTGTACCCTTCCCTGCACTGCAAGGGGTCACTTGACCACACCCACCCACTCTGATGAATCACTTGACCACGCCTACTTTTAAAAAAATCAATATCAGGAGTTACCGCCCCTTTGCGGATCAGGATCGGTATATGATGGAAATATATAAGATCCGCAAACAAACGGCGCCTTCTGCCCGAATTACACTACAGGCATGTCTCCAGTATCATTTATTGCGTTCAGCAGTCTGGTGACCTTGTCTATTCCATATTCCTCTAAGGCATTGATCATTTCTGTTGTAAAGTTATCTGGACCAGGGGTCTTGTCAGTTTACATATGGTTCATTCTGAAGTTCCATCTTTAAAATGGATGGTCCTACATCATTATTCCGAAGATTATACTGTTCTTCCGTTTCGCATTATCTGATCTCATATCATTTCATCATATTCCTCTTGTACCTTGCGGTGTCGAGGTGAAGTATAAACAGCAGGAGAGTGCCCGCTTATGGGCTTATTGTATCGATATTTCCATGGACTCTGCTATTCCCTCTTTACAAAGTTACGTAGTCGGCCTCTTTCTCTGCTTCCATATGGTCTGTACATCATTGCTTGTTGTGGTCTACTGTTAGTTGGTAACCTACTTGCATGGCAAAACCATTTGACTTGCTGCCTTCTAATAACGTCTAGCGCTGCTATAACCCCCACTTTAGTCCTGATTTCTTCATTTCTGAAATTTTTTTTTTATGTTATTGTCCAGGTTTGGCATTGGTAGCATAGAGTTGGTAGGAAGATTGTGTTGTAAAGTGCTTTCTTAAATTGTGTTGTAAAGTGCTTTCTTAGCAGCATAATTGTAAAATCCTATCTTTTTCTATTATGATTTTGCCATAATTGGTTTTTGGGCAACCCGTTGATGTGTGTTTTATTTTGTAAGTGATGTTATAAATTCTTGTGTGCATTAATTTGGTATTTCGTGTGGTTTGTCGGTTTTCAATTTCTCTGCAATTTTCCTATACTTAGAACTGATACTTTTGTATGGATGTGAAGCGTGGACAATAAGCAGTCAAGCTGAAAAACATCTTATGGCCGTGGAAATGTGGTTTCTGGGTAAAATGCAAAGACTACCATAAGGAGACAGAAAAATCAATGAAGTCCTTCAAGAAGCAAATTAAGATCGTAAACTGACTAGAGACATTAGACGTAGACAGTCAAAATTTGTTGGGCATGTTATGAGAAGAAATTAATTGGAGAACTTGGTGACGACTGGCAAGATCGAAGGGAAAAGACCAATGGGAAGACCGAGAAGTAAATACATGGATGGCTTGGCCACGTGGCATGGTCGAGACAGGAACACAGAGCTGATCCACGACTCTGGTGATCGAGTGACATGGCAGTACATGACCGGCCACGCTTATCGGCATGGCACATGATGGATAGATGGCAATTTTCCTCAAGCCATGTTTATTTTGCCTCTTTGCATAGTTTCCTAATTTTCCTGTGAATCTATTTATGCTTCTCGTGTTTATTGTTGATTTATCTTCTTACTTTCAGCAGTTTTAAGATATCGTCCGTCATCCATTTCTTGCGTCCTATTATCTTTATTTTTGAGATTATTGTTTCTGCAGCTTGGTTGACTGATTTCTTTTATAATTCCCGTTGGTCGCTGACATCTTGAAGTAATATTTCCATATCGGACAATGCATCACATCTGTTCTTTACCTCTACATTGAATGTATCTTTTATCTCCTCACTCTTCATTGCCAGTAGATCAAACTTTGTGTTTCTTTGTGTACATTTGACTCTCTTTAATTGTATGCGTATATTGCTTGTGATTAATCTATGGTCTCTCTATAGCAGTCTGCGCTTGGTATAGTTTTTGCGACTTTTAAGGCATTTCGAAATCTTCTCTTGATGAGAATGCAATCAATCTGATTTCTGATCTTATGGTATAGCATGAGTCAATAATATACTGTTTTAGCTCATTGTCATTGTTCAAAATATGGAGTGTTGTTTAATATACTGTCTGTCAAGATAATTTAGGTCGTAGTTTTTAGCGATTGTTCAACATACTGGGAGTTACATAGTATATAGTTTGCTGTCTTTGCTAACGTGTCGTAGCCAATGTTGAACATGTGCATGTGGTTAGTATAGCAACATCGGGGTGTTGTTGGAGGTGGTGAAGTGGTCACACCGTTTGCCTGGCGCTCTGAAGGTCGTGGCTTCGTGTTCGCACTCTATCATGGAGCCGCCTGGCTAGAGCAACGAGATTCGCTCTTTGTGAGATGCTCTTAGCAGGCGGCTTGCTGTACTATGGAGAAGAGACCTGACCGGGTGGAGGAAAGCCAGATGCAATTAAATATATCCTCACACATTTCATCCTGTAACGCATTTAGTATAGCATGATTCAAGAACATGTAGTTTCCAGCGGAGACCATGGCCGTGCCGTGCTATAATACAGAGAGGCGGTCGCATCAGGCGGCACCGTAAGGGGTGGCATAAGCAGCGAAGGAGGGGCGGTATTTCGAAGACGTGCATGTTTAAGGGGCGGCATTTCGAAGACGTGCATGACGCTGAGAAAATCTACCGCACGTCAATGGCGTAGACATTATTGAAATTCTCTTTCGATGCTTGTTGTATGATGAAAGTATACTGTATACAATATCGTGTCGCGGTCCGCTAACACAGTTTTTACTTTAGTTATTTTGTTTAATTGATTGTTTATAATTGTTAATCATTCAGTGTCTTGTTTGTGCAGGTGTTAACAGTGCTGAAAAGGAAATGGCACCAGTGGCGCCACAACTATGATCCAGCATTCGTGGGACGACCATCCTCAAACAGTACCACAGTGGTTATCGCCCTTGATGACGCCATCAGCACTAGTGTGGTTTTACGAAATGGAACAAAACAAACATGCACTAAAACGGTCAAGGTAATAGTGCTCAATGTTTTTCTTAGATTTACACACAAAAAAACCAAATGTACAGATCTGAGTGGCCAAGAAGTCAGAATTTCTGCCTCAAATCCTAACCTGCACACTGTGTGGACAGTCTGCCTTGAATAATTTCGTTGATATATCTTTAAGGCCTAGTGGCATCCCTATCTTCAGGCTTAGCATTGGTGATCACGGCCACTATATAAATGTTAAGTCTTAGCACATGTCTCCACAGTACTCCTTCTATCTTTCTAATATATATTAGGGACGTTCATTTGAAACCCGTTCCAATGGCTTTATTACAAAAGCATGAAAGAAACATTAAACAGGTGTGGTAGAATTAAACAAAGCATTCCTTTTGAATGAATTATGCACCATGGGTTGGTCAGAAGAAGTCGCCGTAGGCATTCACGCAAGCATCCCATTGCTTAGGTAGGCGGCGAATGCAGTCCGTAAAAAAAAGGATTGTGGTTGCTCACTGAACCAAGTGTTTACCGCGTTCATTACGTCTGCGTCTGTGTGAAATCGTTGCCCCTTACTAGTTTTTTTAGTGGTCCGAACAATTGAAAATCACATGGTGACAAATCAGGACTATAGGCTAGATGTTGCAGAATTTCCCACTTCTTCCAAGCTAATGCTTCCTGCACAATCTATACGACATGCGGACGAGCAGTATCGTGCAACAAAATAACACCGCAAGAAAGCATGCCGGGTCGTTTATTCTTGATGGCTATATGCAGCTTGTCTAGTGTTTGTAAGTAAGGGTAGAGTTGATTTGACGGCAGGTTCTTTAAAGTCGGCCACCAAAAGCCCTTCATGGTCAAAAAATGCGCTCAGCATAACCTTACCAGCGGAAACCTATAACTTGATTTAGTGGCTTTTGGTGATCCAGCATGCCTCCATTGCATGCTCTCTCTCTCTTTTGCTACTCGGCTCAAAGTGATAACACCATGATTCATCGCCTGCTACTATGCGGAAGAGAAATGCATCACCCTCAACTCTGTAACGCAGCAAGTGGTTCAAACACCACCCCATGCGTTCCTCTTTTTGGTGGTCGGTCAACATCCGTGGCACCCACTGTAAACACACCTTCCGATATTGAAGTTTCTTACGAACGACCTTCTGAATTGTCCCAATTGACACATCAAATTCTTTCGCTAGCGAATGTATGCTTCGATAAGGGTTCTTCTGTACTGCTGCATTAATTTTGGTGATGGTTTTTTCTGTTGCAACAATATGCGCTTGGCCCGGCCGTCGAAGATCTGTCGTGAACTGACGTCGTTTCCGCAACATTCGTGCTCAGTCTGTCACTGTTGTCTTCGACACACATTTGTTACCGTACGCACCTTGCATTCTTCGATGAATGTCTACTGGTCGACATCCTTCAAATGAAAGAAACTGAATCACCGTTCTTTGAGCTTCTTTGGACGGATTTTGGACCAAACTGGCCATTTTCTTAACGGTCAGAAACAGACCCTATGCATGATGGGGCGATAAGCAGGTGCCCTTTTTATTCATTTGTCAGTACTTATCACATGACTATGTCATGATCATTTCAACGTACACAATTACGCGCGGTGCGGCACGAACGGATTTCAAATGAACGCCCCTTATATTTACATATTGTTAGGTGTTGCCATTTCTGCATTTATTATATGTAATGGTCTGAATTTAAATATTAATGTTCTGATTTCGGTGAACGTATCTGCATCTTTTCTTTCCATCATGAGATGTTCTACTCTTACGTATTCATTATATACCTTTTCTGGTCATGTTTGCCCTACTGTTGGTGTTTCTGGTCATGTTTGCCCGACTGTTGGTGTTTCTGGTCGGAGCCTGGCCCAACTGTTTATGTTTCTGGTCATGTTTGGGTCTACTCCTGAAGTTTCTGGTCGTGTTTGTAGCTACGCCTGATGTTTCTGGTCATGTTTGTTGCTACTACTGGTGTTTCTTGTCATGTTTTGAGCTACTGCTGAGGTTTCTGATCATGTTTGGCGCTTACGCAGTTTTCGGTCCCTACTGCTGATGTTTTTGATCCTGTTTGGGGCTACTCCTGATGTTTCTAGTCATGTTTGGCCTAACTGTTGGTGTTTCTGGTCATGTTTCGAGCTACTGCTGGTGTTTCTGGTCATGTTTGGCCTAACTGTTGGTGTTTCTGGTCATGTTTGGCCTAACTGTTGGTGTTTCTGGTCATGTTTGGCCTAACTGTTGGTGTTTCTGGTCATGTTTGGCCTAACTGTTGGTGTTTCTGGTCATGTTTGGCCTAACTGTTGGTGTTTCTGGTCATGTTTGACCTAACTGTTGGTGTTTCTGGTCATGTTTGGCCTAACTGTTGGTGTTTCTGGTCATGTTTCGCCTAACTAACTGTTGGTGTTTCTGGTCATGTTTGGCCTAACTAACTGTTGGTGTTTCTGGTCATGTTTGGCCTAACTAACTGTTGGTGTTTCTGGTCATGTTTGGCCTAACTAACTGTTGGTGTTTCTGGTCATGTTTGGCCTAATTGCTGGTTATCAGTTATCAGTTGGGGTATCTTCATTGCACTCCGGACATGTCCATAGGTGCTCAGATCCTCCCCCCCCCCCCCAGCATATGCATCAGCGTCCGGTGGCTAATAGTGCCAGTTCTGTGTTGGTTGACGAGGCGCTTTGTTTTCCCAATGCACCTCTCGCGTCTGGCTGTGCCGATTCTTACTCCCAAGTCTTTCTTCCTGGACAGCGATGTGGAATAACTGACGTCAAAGTCCTCTGTTCTCGCCATATCTTTGAGGACGTTAATAACATCGGCACGATCCATGGGCTGGCCATCTACAGGGGGTGCAGAGCCAGCCAGTTTATCAGCTCGTTCATTTCCCTCGACTCCCGCATGTCCCGGGACGAAGATGAAGGTGACTTTACGGACAACAGACTTCCGCAGCGACTCAGTCCACTGTCTACGTACAGATCCAGCTTCGACCTTCTGAATCATGCTCATTGAATCACTTAGTACACACACGTTGGTATAATGCTGTGATTCCAGCCATATGAAAGCCTGTGTAACTGCCATCACCTCCATCGTCATGCTGCTCGTGGTCATAGAGTGGGCACCACTGGATTCCTGAACGGTTCGGCCCGCTGAACGGGCTGTAAATTCCCACGCACTTCTCTGCTACTTTACAACAGATCCATCTGTATAGATGAGCACTTCGGGGGAATCTGAGTGTTCATAGATGAGCGCGTTAACCTCAGCATTGACCGCGGCAGGGTTCTGCTCTCTGCACCGTCTGTCGAGTGTGATAATGCAGGAGAAAGTGCACTTAAAAGCTGGAGGCACCGGCACCCATTCCTTGCCGGGGTTGCTACTGGTAAGACTGCAGACCTGTCTGATGACATCTTCCGCCCGACCCATCCATGATTTGCCCCTCTTTAGCCTGTCACCCTTTTCTCTGAATATCGCGTCATGCAGAGGGTGCTGCTCATCTGCACTTATTTTTAAGTATGCACGAGCTCTCCAGATCTTGATCATGTGTTCCATTATCGGGAAGTCAAGGAGGTATCTCATTGCTACTCAGCTGGTGTCTCTCGTGCAGCCCAAAATGATGCGCATGGCTTCGTTTTGTACCTTTTCAAGTCTTCCAATCTGTGTAGGGCTGACAGTGAGGATGGCCAGGGCATACTCGATGCGTGAAAGGACAAGTCCTTCGAACAGAAGTATTAGCAGTCTTTGCTCGATATTGGCAGTCGCCATGACTCTCATTGCTGACCATTCTTTTCGAGCTTTCGTTATGACATAATCGACATGATCTCTGAAGGGCAGGTTACGATCAAGCCTCACGCCAAGATGTGTCATTGATTGGGTTCTACTCAAAATGCTCCCATCCATTCTTACTGCCAGCAGGTCTGTTTTCACAATATGGTTGTTTAGGGAGAACCATGTAACCGATGCCTTTGCAGGGTTGACAAGGGCATCGTCATCAGAACACCATGAGGAAATTCGATCTAGTTCGCCCTGCATATCATTGGCAACCGCCTGTCTATCTCGACCCTGTCAATACACGAGGATGTCGTCCCACCTCCCGTCCAATTGTTGTTCAGTGATCGGCACCGTATACACGTTGAATAGTACTGGTGACAGTGGTGAACCCTGCGGCAATCCTGGACATATCGTTATCGGCTCAGAAGACCAGCTCCCGCATCTTAGCACTACCTTCCATTGGAGCAGAACTGCAGCTATCCATCGTACAAGGTGAGGGTGCACTTTCAGTCTGAGGAGGGTTTGCATCAAGTGCTCGAAAGATACTCTGTTATATGCGTCCTCTAAGTCTATGGCGGCCGCACATGTCTCTTCTCTAACCTGAAATCCTTTGTAATCATCTTGAGCAAAGACCGCCGCATTCAGCCATGACTCTTTGTTGCTCTGTATCCTCCAAGTGTGGGCGGGAAGCAGCTGAGTTGTTCCAAGTCACAAGCAAGTCTGTGTGCTACAATTTTCTCCAGTAACTTGCCAGCAGTGTTCTGCATCGTAATGATTCTGTAGCCGCTTATCTTGGAATGGCCTTTGTTCGGTTTTGGCAGCGGCAGCAAGTATCTGTGTAGCCATTCTTCTTTGATCTGACCCCTCTGGATACTGGTGTTGAATTCTCTGGCCAGTTCTTCCATGTCATCATCTGATATCACCAGTAGGTCACCATATCGGATGCCGTCTGGGCCTGGGGCGGTGTTAGGTGATTTCTTGAGCATCGCACGCACTATCTCAGCTGTGATTATCCATTCTTCGTCTGTCCCGACCCCTCGCACAACTGAGAGAGTGTCGTTGTGGTCCACTGTCTGGCGGGCTCGTCTTTCTGGTCAGTCTGTTCTATGTAGAGTGCAAGAAGGGCCTTATCTTTATCCACATCCGACTTTTTCCATGTGAGGTCTGTGCCTTGAAAGTCTGGAATAGCCCTACGTTGTGCAGCACCGTTCATGCTCTTATGGAGGCGCCAGAATGTCGTAAGAGATCGCTCGGAGCACACCTTCCTGCAGAACTCGTCCCATTTCTCGGCCTTGGCCTGTTTAGCGCAGGATTTGAATAAAGTCATCGTCCTATCGACCTCAGTCTTCAGGTTCGCCAACTCAACCTGTGGCATGTTACCCTTTCTGGCCTTTTGCCAGTCTTTGACAGCCTGCCTCTTGCCCAGACATGCCTTCTCGACCTCTCCATTCCACCATGGTGGCTGCAACCATCTTTCTTGTCTCCTGCGGGAGGAAGTTGGTTTTCTTCTTCTGATCTTGCTTATGGCGTCTTGACCAGTGTTGTCGTACGGGAAGACATTTGTTTTGTTTCTTTGACTTATGGCCCTGTCTTTCTTGATCAGGACGACACAAGGGTAGTGGTCACTATCGTGGTATCCCAGTGTGCCCCACCGGCACCTTGGTGCGATTGTGGGCGATACCAGAGCCAGGTCAATGACGCTGTCAGAGTCACCTGGTCGAGTGGCTATTCTAGTGGCTATTCATCATTCAGACAGATTAGGGCGTCCTCCAGATCTTCTCCCTGTCTATTGGTGATGCAATTCCCCCATTGACTGCCTCTGGCATTGAAGTCCCTACAGTAGATATACCTTTCATCCATATCGAACAAACTCTGCCATTGTCGCACGTCGATCTTCCCATTTCGTGCATAAACGTTCACGATTACAAGCTGCACTGTCGTCATTATTCTTAATGCCTGCACTTGCAGGGCATCACGGTTCTAGGAAGACATATCGATCTCAGACACTAGTATGTTGTCGCGGACCAGAATGGCCTGTCCGAGGTGCCGCCTGATAAAGAATCCCTGAAATCCCGCGACATTGACTGTTCCGTCGCCGAGCTGTGTTTCTTGTAAGACTACAATATCGTTTCCGTAGAGTAGTTTTTCAAGAATGGGTCGGCGTTGACTAAATGATGCACAGTTCCAGTACAGTACTCGAACGTTTCCAATACCCAATCTGTCACATTTTAAACGCCTTCTGCGTGCGCTTGCCCTCTTCCCACGCTGTGTCCTCGCCGGTCGTCTGGTCATCATGTTAGGCTTAACTATCGCAACCGGGCGCCGATGATACGCCGAAGGAAGTCCGGCCCGCGTGCACGAACTCCTTTGCACGGTCCGAACTCCATTTCACCACGAAAAACACACTTAATCCATAAACATTTCGGAAAAAACACGTTCCATTTTACGGGACGAAGAAATGTAACGCCATCTTGCTTCAAGGGAACTCACGCTTCCTGTTACTCTAACTGCTGGTGTTTCTAATCATGTTTGGCCTAATTGCTGGTGTTTCTAGTCATATTTGGCCTAACTGTTGGTGTTTCTAGTTAAGTTTGGCCTAACTGCTGGTGTTTCTAGTCATGTTTGACCAAACTGCTCGTGTTCCTAGTCATGTTTGGTCTACCTGTTGGTGTTTCTGGTCATGTCTGGCCCAACTGTTGGTGTTTCTGGTCATGTCTGACCCAACTGTTGGTGTTTCTGGTCATGTTTGCCCTACTGTTGGTGTTTCCGGTCATGTTTTACACAAATTTTTGTGACTCTTGTCAAGTGTAGTTATACTGTTGGTGTTTCTGGTTCTATTTGGTCCAACTTTTGGTGTTTCTGGTCATGTTTGCCCTACTGTTGGTGTTTCTGGTCATGTTTGACCTACTGTTGGTGTTTCTGGTCATGTTTGCCCTACTGTTGGTGTTTCTGGTCATGTTTGCCCTACTGTTGGTGTTTCTTGTCATGTTTGCCCTACTGTTGGTGTTTCTGGTCATGTTTGTCCTACTATTGGTGTTTCTGGTCATGTTTGCCCTATTGTTGGTGTTTCTGGTCATGTTTATCCTACTGTTGGTGTTTCTGGTCATGTTTGCCCAACTGTTGGTGTTTCTGGTCATGTTTGCCCACCTGTTGGTGTTTCTAGTCATGTTTGCCCTAATGTTGGTGTTTCTGGTCATGTTTGCCCTACTATTGGTGTTTCTCGTCATGTTTGGCCTACTGTTGGTGTTTTTGGTCATGTCTGGCCCAACTGTTGGTGTATCTGGTCATGTTTGCCCTACTGTTGGTGTTTCTGGTCATGTTTGCCCTACTGTTGGTGTTTCTGGTCATGTTTGCCCTAATGTTGGTGTTTCTGGTCATGTTTGGCTTACTGTTGGTGTTTCTGGTCATGTCTGACCCAACTGTTGGTGTTTCTGGTCATGTTTGCCCTACTGTTTGTGTTTCCCGTCATGTTTTAACCAAATGTTTGTGACTCTTGTCAAGTGTAGTTATACTGTTGGTGTTTCTGGTTCTATTTGGTCCAACTGTTGGTGTTTCTGGTCATGTTTGCCCTACTGTTGGTGTTTCTGGTCATGTTTGCCCTACTGTTGGTGTTTCTGGTCATGTTTTGCCCTACTATTGGTGTTTCTGGTCATGTTTGCCCTATTGTTGGTGTTTCTGGTCACGTTTGCCCTACTGTTGGTGTTTCTGGTCATGTTTGCCCAACTGTTGCCGTATCTGGTCTTGTTTGCCCTACTGTTGGTGTTTCCTGGTCATGTGTGCCCTATTGTTGGTGTTTCTGGTCATGTTTGCCCTACTGTTGGTGTTTCTGGTCATGTTTGCCCTACTGTTGGTGTTTCTGGTTCTGTTTGGTCCTACTGTTGGTGTTTCTGGTCATGTTTTCCTATTGTTGGTATTTCTGGTCATGTTTGTTCTACTTTTAATGTTTCTGGTCATGTTTGCCCTACTGTTGGTGTTTCTGGTCATGTTTGCCCTACTGTTGGTGCTTCTGGTCATGTTTGCCCTATTGTTGGTATTTCTTGTCATGTTTGCCCTACTGTTGGTGTTTCTGGTCATGTTTGCCCTACTGTTGGTGTTTCCGGTCATGTTTGCTCTATTGTTGGTGTTTCTGGTCATGTTTGCCCTATTGTTGGTGTTTCTGGTCATGTTTGCCCTACTGTTGGTGTTTCTGGTCATGTTTGCCCAACTGTTGGTGTTTCTGGTCTTGTTTGCCCTACTGTTGGTGTTTCTGATCATTTTTGCCTTACTGTTGGTGTTTCTGGTCATGTTTGTCCTACTGTTGGTGTTTCTGGTCATGTTTGCCCAACTGTTGGTGTTTCTGGTCATTTTTGCCCTATTGTTGGTGTTTCTGGTCATGTTTGGCCTACTGTTAGTGTTTCTGGTCATGTTTGCCCAACTGTTGGTGTTTCTGGTCATGTTTGCCCTACTGTTGGTGTTTCTGGTCATGTTTGCCCAACTGTTGGTGTTTCTGGTCATGTTTGCCCTATTGTTGGTGTTTCTGGTCATGTTTGCCCTATTGTTGGTATTTCTGGTCATGTTTGCCCTATTGTTGGTGTTTCTGGTCATGTTTGCCCTATTGTTGGTGTTTCTGGTCATGTTTGCCCTACTGTTGGTGTTTCCGGTCATGTTTTACACAAATTTTTGTGACTCTTGTCAAGTGTAGTTATACTGTTGGTGTTTCTGGTTCTATTTGGTCCAACTTTTGGTGTTTCTGGTCATGTTTGCCCTACTGTTGGTGTTTCTGGTCATGTTTGACCTACTGTTGGTGTTTCTGGTCATGTTTGCCCTACTGTTGGTGTTTCTGGTCATGTTTGCCCTACTGTTGGTGTTTCTTGTCATGTTTGCCCTACTGTTGGTGTTTCTGGTCATGTTTGTCCTACTATTGGTGTTTCTGGTCATGTTTGCCCTATTGTTGGTGTTTCTGGTCATGTTTATCCTACTGTTGGTGTTTCTGGTCATGTTTGCCCAACTGTTGGTGTTTCTGGTCATGTTTGCCCACCTGTTGGTGTTTCTAGTCATGTTTGCCCTAATGTTGGTGTTTCTGGTCATGTTTGCCCTACTATTGGTGTTTCTCGTCATGTTTGGCCTACTGTTGGTGTTTTTGGTCATGTCTGGCCCAACTGTTGGTGTATCTGGTCATGTTTGCCCTACTGTTGGTGTTTCTGGTCATGTTTGCCCTACTGTTGGTGTTTCTGGTCATGTTTGCCCTAATGTTGGTGTTTCTGGTCATGTTTGGCTTACTGTTGGTGTTTCTGGTCATGTCTGACCCAACTGTTGGTGTTTCTGGTCATGTTTGCCCTACTGTTTGTGTTTCCCGTCATGTTTTAACCAAATGTTTGTGACTCTTGTCAAGTGTAGTTATACTGTTGGTGTTTCTGGTTCTATTTGGTCCAACTGTTGGTGTTTCTGGTCATGTTTGCCCTACTGTTGGTGTTTCTGGTCATGTTTGCCCTACTGTTGGTGTTTCTGGTCATGTTTTGCCCTACTATTGGTGTTTCTGGTCATGTTTGCCCTATTGTTGGTGTTTCTGGTCACGTTTGCCCTACTGTTGGTGTTTCTGGTCATGTTTGCCCTACTGTTGGTGTTTCTGGTCATGTTTGCCCAACTGTTGCCGTATCTGGTCTTGTTTGCCCTACTGTTGGTGTTTCCTGGTCATGTGTGCCCTATTGTTGGTGTTTCTGGTCATGTTTGCCCTACTGTTGGTGTTTCTGGTCATGTTTGCCCTACTGTTGGTGTTTCTGGTTCTGTTTGGTCCTACTGTTGGTGTTTCTGGTCATGTTTTCCTATTGTTGGTATTTCTGGTCATGTTTGTTCTACTTTTAATGTTTCTGGTCATGTTTGCCCTACTGTTGGTGTTTCTGGTCATGTTTGCCCTACTGTTGGTGCTTCTGGTCATGTTTGCCCTATTGTTGGTATTTCTTGTCATGTTTGCCCTACTGTTGGTGTTTCTGGTCATGTTTGCCCTACTGTTGGTGTTTCCGGTCATGTTTGCTCTATTGTTGGTGTTTCTGGTCATGTTTGCCCTATTGTTGGTGTTTCTGGTCATGTTTGCCCTACTGTTGGTGTTTCTGGTCATGTTTGCCCAACTGTTGGTGTTTCTGGTCTTGTTTGCCCCACTGTTGGTGTTTCTGATCATTTTTGCCTTACTGTTGGTGTTTCTGGTCATGTTTGTCCTACTGTTGGTGTTTCTGGTCATGTTTGCCCAACTGTTGGTGTTTCTGGTCATTTTTGCCCTATTGTTGGTGTTTCTGGTCATGTTTGGCCTACTGTTAGTGTTTCTGGTCATGTTTGCCCAACTGTTGGTGTTTCTGGTCATGTTTGCCCTACTGTTGGTGTTTCTGGTCATGTTTGGCCAACTGTTGGTGTTTCTGGTCATATCTGGCCCAACTGTTGGTGTATCTGGTCATGTTTGCCCTACTGTTGGTATTTCTGGTCATGTTTGCCCTACTGTTGGTGTTTCTGGTCATGTTTGCCCTAATGTTGGTGTTTCTGGTCATGTTTGGCTTACTGTTGGTGTTTCTGGTCATGTCTGACCCAACTGTTGGTGTTTCTGGTCATGTTTGCCCTACTGTTTGTGTTTCCCGTCATGTTTTAACCAAATGTTTGTGACTCTTGTCAAGTGTAGTTATACTGTTGGTGTTTCTGGTTCTATTTGGTCCAACTGTTGGTGTTTCTGGTCATGTTTGCCCTACTGTTGGTGTTTCTGGTCATGTTTGCCCTACTGTTGGTGTTTCTGGTCATGTTTTGCCCTACTATTGGTGTTTCTGGTCATGTTTGCCCTATTGTTGGTGTTTCTGGTCACGTTTGCCCTACTGTTGGTGTTTCTGGTCATGTTTGCCCTACTGTTGGTGTTTCCTGGTCATGTGTGCCCTATTGTTGGTGTTTCTGGTCATGTTTGCCCTACTGTTGGTGTTTCTGGTCATGTTTGCCCTACTGTTGGTGTTTCTGGTTCTGTTTGGTCCTACTGTTGGTGTTTCTGGTCATGTTTTCCTATTGTTGGTATTTCTGGTCATGTTTGTTCTACTTTTAATGTTTCTGGTCATGTTTGCCCTACTGTTGGTGTTTCTGGTCATGTTTGCCCTACTGTTGGTGCTTCTGGTCATGTTTGCCCTATTGTTGGTATTTCTTGTCATGTTTGCCCTACTGTTGGTGTTTCTGGTCATGTTTGCCCTACTGTTGGTGTTTCCGGTCATGTTTGCTCTATTGTTGGTGTTTCTGGTCATGTTTGCCCTATTGTTGGTGTTTCTGGTCATGTTTGCCCTACTGTTGGTGTTTCTGGTCATGTTTGCCCAACTGTTGGTGTTTCTGGTCTTGTTTGCCCTACTGTTGGTGTTTCTGATCATTTTTGCCTTACTGTTGGTGTTTCTGGTCATGTTTGTCCTACTGTTGGTGTTTCTGGTCATGTTTGCCCAACTTTTGGTGTTTCTGGTCATTTTTGCCCTATTGTTGGTGTTTCTGGTCATGTTTGGCCTACTGTTAGTGTTTCTGGTCATGTTTGCCCAACTGTTGGTGTTTCTGGTCATGTTTGCCCTACTGTTGGTGTTTCTGGTCATGTTTGCCCAACTGTTGGTGTTTCTGGTCATGTTTGCCCTATTGTTGGTGTTTCTGGTCATGTTTGCCCTATTGTTGGTATTTCTGGTCATGTTTGCCCTATTGTTGGTGTTTCTGGTCATGTTTGCCCTAATGTTGGTGTTTCTGGTCATGTTTGCCCTACTGTTGGTGTTTCTGGTCATGTTTGCACTACTGTTGGTGTTTCTGGTCATGTTTGCCCTACTGTTGGTGTTTCTGGTCATGTTTGGCCCTACTGCTGATGTTTCTTGTGTAATTGTTTTTTAAATACTATTTCCTGTTACCTCCGTTTACTTTACTGTTCTTCGTATGTCTACTAGCCTGAATATTTCCCGTGGGAAACATATTTGCTTGCTGTACTAGATCATGATGTTATTTGCTGATGATATGTGAATGTGTCTCTCGTGTGAGCTAAGCTACCTGATCAGATTCCTTGTCATCGTGTGCTACCATCGACACCTCAGATTTGTTTTCAATTCAAGTTATATTAATGCGGCATTATCACCTACATTGAACCAGTTGAACCATTCTATCTAGAAATAAGCAGCAGGTAGTTGATGACATTATCAGGCTGTCTAAAAACTAAAGATGGCAAAATCATAATAGAAAAAGATCACATTCTACATGTATGTTCATACTATGTGAAAAACCTTTATGATGATAACAGAGATGAACAGTATGATATTAGATTTAATAATGAATTACCGCCAATTTTGAAGATAGAGGTTCGAAATGTTCTTAAACATATGAAAGCTGGCAAGGCCTCCGGTTCAGATAACATCACAACAGAAATAATCAAAGATTTAGAAGATTATGGAATAGATCAGGTCACCAGACTACTGAACTCATTATATGATACCGGACATATACCTTCTGAATTATGTAATTCTGAATTTATTGCAATCCCAAAGAAATCAGGCGCCTTGGAATGTGGTCAACATAGAACAATTAATATAATGAGTCACATCACAAAGATTTTGCAACGAATTATCATGCAAAGAGTGAGGAAGAAAATACAACTTGAAATAAAGGAAGAACAATGCGTGTTTGTAGAAGGAAAAGGTACAGTAAATGATGTGTATATGCTGCGTTCAGTTATTGAACGTTCCATAGAAGTAAACAAAGATATACATCTTTACTTTATTGACTACACAAAGGCTTTCGATAGTGTAAGACATGTCAACATTGTAGATATGCTAGCAGATCTACAAATTAATGGGAAAGACTTATAAAAAAACATATATTGGAAACAACAAGCTGCCATAAGGATTGATAATGAAGTGGGACAATATCAGCCTATTAAGAGAGGTGTTAGGCAGGGATGAGTAATGTCTCCAGATCTTTTTTCCCTATACAGTGAAAATATTTTCAGAAATGTAGAAGATATAAATGGAATCAGCATTGTATGACGAAACATCAATAACATTAGATATGCAGATGATACAATATTGATTGCAGACAATGAGCAAGATCTGCAACAATTAGTAGACGCGTTTGTTGCACACAGTGAACAACTGGGATTAGAATTAAATTGTAAAAAGGCACAGATTATGGTCGTCACTAGGAAGAACGAAATACCACAATGTAATATGCAAGTAAATGGGAATATTCTTCAACGAGTAAATCGGTACAATTATCTCGGAACAGTCCTAACATCTGATGGGAGATGCCTTGAAGAGATTAGAACAAGAATCGCCATGGCGAAAGTAGCCTATAGCAAGATGAAAAACATCCTGACCAAAATAAAGATCAACTGAAACGAGAAAAAGAGTGTTGAGGTGCTACATTGAGCCTGTTCTTTTGTATGGATGTGAAACTTGGACAATGAGCAGTCAAGCTGAAAAACATCTGATGGCTGCAGAAATGTGGTTTCTGAGGAAAATGCAAAGAGTACCATGGACAGACAGAAAAACAAATGACCAAGTCCTACAGGAGACAAATGAAAATCGTAAAATAGACGTAGACAGTCAAAGTTCTTTGACTGTAATATGCAAGTAAATGGGAATATTCTTCAACGAGTAAATCGGTACAATTATCTCGGAACAGTCCTAACGTCTGATGGGAGATGCCTTGAAGAGATTAGAACAAGAATCGCCATGGCGAAAGTAGCCTATAGCAAGATGAAAAACATCCTGACCAAAATAAAGATCAACTGAAACGAGAAAAAGAGTGTTGAGGTGCTACATTTAGCCTGTTCTTTTGTATGGATGTGAAACTTGGACAATGAGCAGTCAAGCTGAAAAACATCTGATGGCTGCAGAAATGTGGTTTCTGAGGAAAATGCAAAGAGTACCATGGACAGACAGAAAAACAAATGACCAAGTCCTACAGGAGACAAATGAAAATTGTAAAATAGACGTAGACAGTCAAAGTTCTTTGGACATGTTATGAGAAGAAATGGATTGGAGAACTTAGTGACAACTGGCAAGATCAAAGGGAACAGACCAAGGGGAAGACCGAGAAGTAAATATCTGGATGACTTGACCACATGGCATAGTCGAGACAGGAACACTGAGCTGATCCACGACTCTGGTGATCGAGTGAAATGGCGAGTCATGACCGCCCACGCTTTCCGGCATGGCACATGATTGATTGATTGAGTTGATGATCTGTGTTGAAGTCTGCTCTGGTAGTGACGTTGTGGTTGTTAAACACATCCACCTTCATTGTTGTGTTAAGGTATAATTAGTTTGGTTCTTGTACAAGCCCAAATGTATGTCCTTTGTGGAAAATGTCCACATAGGGTGTTCATTATTGGAAAGATTGCTTTCTAGACAAAATTATATTAACTTCTCTATTTCCTAGTCCTTTACGGAATGCAAGTATACAAAGTAAACCACCCACTCGGCACCCAATGCGACCTATTCGACATTTAGGGCTAGTCCCATATTTTATAAACTTACCGGAACTCTCGAGATCACGTGGTCGCTATCACTTTGCCCATTTTAGGCAAGGTTGATCTGAGAGCCTAGGTCCATATTTATTTCCTCCTTCTCGATGTGAATTTGAACTCATAACCACCGAAGCTGTAAGTAAGCGCACTAAACCAAGTGTACCTTGTCGTTTGCCGTCTGGTCTCATACTGTGAACACCAATGTTTGCGTTGAAATCCTTCATGATTATCACGATATCTCTATCTTTCCAACCTGTTTCTTGTAAAATACTGTGAAGTTCCTGATTTTAATCCTTTTCTGGTGCAGTTGCTGGAGCATATATATATATATATATATATATATATATATATATATATATATATATATATATATATATATATATATATATATATATATATATATATGTTAGTCAGGTCTTAGTCAGATATGACTGAGCTACCGTATAACAGTAGACGGTACTACCTGGTTTCTGTTAGCGCCGAACGTTGGGCGGCGCTTACCAAACCCGACACCCCACATTGTGCCAACGGCTTCGGGCGGAAGAGCGCAATTGGGAGGGTACAAGCCTTACCCTGGTGCGAGGAAATGCAAGCTAAAGACAAAATTGTCATGGCAGGGCAGACCAGGCCCTAAGCCTTGGTTGGCGACTGGTCTAGGATCGAAGCTCCGACAGGCGGACAGTTAGAGCATTGCTTTGCTGATCCGGCAGCTTCTGCAGCTTGTCTTGTTCCAGATGTAGGGGTGTTACCTTTCCTCTGGAGTGAACTAGGCAGGCCGAGAGAGGGATCATGCTGCATGGGCAACACATGATCTCTATATTTTAGCCCAGGCTTTGTGCTATGGAGAGGCAATAACTCCATCCCTGGTCTTAACTGGTCTCGGAATCAAAGCGAGAGGCAACTGTTACGGGTTATAAGTCCTTGTCAGTTGGCGTAGACACGGGGCGCCACGCGTTGCCTCTGACGGTGGGAGACACCTATAGGTGTCACTGATCAGCTACCGCCCGCCTCAAGCTGGGCAGCCCCCAGCCAATTGGGTGCTGATCCGCCACAGCCTGCCTGCTTCAATGGGTGCTTGGGGCTAGGACAAAATCTGAATCGCAGGCTGTAAAACCAATGCACCAGGTACAAACAAAAATATAAATAGAAACCTCAAGCTACGGCTTGCAACCTGGAACGTGAGAACCATGTGTCCAGGATTTTCCACTGACTTGACCAATATTGACGATGTGAGAAAAACGGCTGTGATTGATGCCGAACTCAATCGTCTTAACATTGATATTGCTGGCCTGCAGGAGACTCGCCTCGCTGAGGAAGGGTCACTCAGGGAAAACAACTACACCTTTTTCTGGAAGGGTAAAGGGCAGGCAGAAAAAAGGCAACACGGTGTGGGCTTTGCAGTGAAGAATTCGCTACTGGGAATGATTGAAATTCCAGCAGGAGGAAATGAAAGACTATTATCCCTGCGCTTGGCAACCTCTTGTGGGTTTGCCACCATTATTACTGCATATGCACCGACACTCGATTCCTCTGATGATGTGAAGGATTTGTTCTATGAGGAGTTAGACTCTGTGATCAAGGCAGTTCCAAAATCCGACTACATTTATATGCTCGGTGATTTCAATGCTCGTGTGGGCAAGGACTCGAGTTCATGGCCAGTGTGCCTTGGAAAATACAACATCGGTCGCATGAATGAAAATGGGCAAAGGCTGCTGGAGCATTGCACCAGTAATGACCTATGTATTACAAACTCTTTTTTTAAAACAAAAGAGATGCATAAGGTCACATGGAAACATCCAAGATCCGGCCATTGGCACCAGCTGGACTTCATCATCACACGGAGACAACATCTGAACCATATATCATTGACTCGTAGTTACCACAGTGCTGACTGTGATACGGATCATTCTTTGGTCGTTGCAAGGGTTAGACTGAGACCAAAGAGAATCTACACAGCTAAAAACAAATCTAGCCCCAGGATTAATATTATTAACACTCATGATCCTGAAAAGTGCTTTCAGTTTCAACAGCAACTTGAAGACGCTTTCACTGATACACCAGAAAATTGTACAGTAAATGATAAATGGAATAAACTTAAGGAAACTCTTTGTAAAACTGCCGTAAAGGTTTACGGCACTGTGGATCATAAGAGACAGGACTGGTTTGCGGCCAACAGCGAGACTCTGCAGCCCTTGATTGATAAGAAGAAGAAAGCTCTCTTAAGAAACAAGGAAAGACCAACGCGTAACACTCTGAGTGAGCTAAGGCAAGCTAGGAAGGATGTGCAAAAGGCTGCCAGGCAGTGTGCAAATGATTATTGGATCAAGTTATGTGAGTCCATTCAAATCGCAAGTGATAAGGGAGACATAAGAAGCATGTATGAAGGAATAAAGAAAGCCTGTGGTCCAGTGATCAAAAGAAGTGCACAATTGAAAACCTTGACTGGAGAAGTCATCACTGATAAGAAACAGCAGATGGACAGATGGGTAGAGCACTATTTGGAGCTTTACTCAAGTGAGACCAAACTAGCGGATAATGCCCTCAACGCCATAGAGGCTCTACCAACTCTTGACCACCTGGACACACTTCCCACCATAACAGAAGTTAAGTGTGCTATAAATGAACTTGCATCTGGCAAGGCTCCAGGTAAGGATGGGATTCCAATAGAGGTTATCAGGAGTGGGCAAGACACACTCACTATACAGATCCACCAGCTAATAGAGCTATGCTGGCGTGAAGGACAAGTCCCACAGGATTTCAAAGATTCAAGCATCATAACACTGTACAAGAACAAGGGCGATCGGAGCGACTGCAACAACTATAGGGGTATCTCACTTCTGTGTATTGTTGGAAAGTATTTGCCAGAATTGTTCTGCGCAGACTTCAAGCCCTAGGAGATCAAGTCTACCCCGAATCACAGTGTGGCTTTCGACAGAACCGGTCTACCACTGATATGATATTCTCATTGCGACAAATGCAAGAAAAATGCCGTGAACAGAATCAACCACTGTTTATTGCCTTCATCGACCTCACAAAGGCATTTGATTTGGTCAGTCGTGAGGGTCTGTTCAAGGCACTAAAGAAGATTGGCTGCCCACCAACTCTTCTGTCCATTGTGGAATCGTTCCACACAGGCATGAAGGGTATAATCAAGTTTGATGGTGCAACTTCTGAAGAATTTGAAATCAAGAGTGGAGTTAAGCAAGGTTGTGTACTAGCTCCCACCCTCTTTGGAATATACTTTTCACTTCTACTGAAATATGCATTTCGTGATCAGGATGGTGGTATATACATCCACTCACGATCAGATGGCGGCCTCTACAATGCTCAGAGATTGAAGGCTAAGACCAAAATTAGGAGGGTACTGATCAGAGAGTTGCTTTTTGCAGATGATGCTGCAGTTACGACCCACTCTGAGGAAGAATTGCAATGTCTACTATCTGCATTCTCCAATGCTTGTTCTGAATTTGGTTTAACAATTAGCAAAAAGAAGACACAGATTATGTCACAAGGTGCACATGGGGTACCATCAATCTTTATTGACGACGCCAACCTAGAGATAGTAGACCATTTTACATATCTAGGATCAGTGGTAAATAGCAAATTATCCCTAGATCAGGAAATCAACATCCGGATTGGTAAGGCAGCAACAACAATGAACAGGTTAAGAAAAAGAGTCTGGGAGAACAGGAAGCTTACTGCCAAAACAAAAGTCCTTGTCTATCAAGCCTGTGTCCTTAGTACTCTTCTCTATGGCAGTGAAACCTGGACAACTTACTCACACCAAGAGAACAATTTAAACAGCTTTCATATGCGGTGTCTGCGAAGAATTCTTGGTATTAAGTGGCAAGACAAAATCACAAATACTGAAGTATTGGAAAGATCAGGTTGTGTGACAGTTTATTCCATGCTCAGTCTTCGTAGACTTAGATGGATAGGACATCTTAGGAGGATGGATGATGGTAGAATACCAAAGGATATCTTTTTTGGTGAATTACAGATGGGTAAGAGATCTCAGGGTCGGCCTCTACTACGATACAAAGATGTGTGTAAGCGGGACATGATTGATACAGGCATTGATAATGCACATTGGGAGCAAGTCGCCGCTGAACGTGTTGCATGGAGGGCAAATATCAGAAATGGAATAAAGTCAAAGGAGAAAATTATTGCAGAAAAGTCACACACCAAGCGTTTGAGACGTAAGATGGTGCATGATGGTGGAAATGACCACGTGTTCACATGCACCCACTGTGAACGGACATTTACAGCGCAAATTGGCCTTGTCAGTCACACTCGCTACCGCCATAGTTAAAAGTTATTATGCCTTTTTAAAGCACAAACTATCGTCTGTCAAGACGGCAAGGTGCCAATGAATGATGATATATATATATATATATATATATATATATATATATATATATATATATATATATATATATATATATATATATATATATATATATATATATATATTGAAGTCAATGAAACGAGGGCACCAACACAACACATATGGTGTAAAAGACAAAAATGGGAATATGATAAATACCAATGAGGAAATGTGTAACACATGGAAAGAATACTTTGTTGAATTACTAAATTGTGAAGTAACACTTTCCCACAGGAAGAGGTTCTAACATGTGAACTACAAATTGAAGAACCTGCTTTTTAAGAAATCATATATGTAATAACACGACTTAAAAACAATAAGGCAACTGGGGCTGATGTAATTGCTGCTGAATTTATAAGGGCAGGCGGCCATGCATTACATCTAAAGCTATACGAACTAATAATAAAAATCTGGAGGACAGAAGAATTACCTCATGACTGGAAAGAGTCATTATTGATACCTATCTTTAAGAAAGGAGTCAAGTTCCAATGTGAAAAGTATAGAGGAATACCACTCCTGTCCATAAGCTATAAGATACTATCCGCGGTATTACTAAATAGACTAAAACCATATTCAGAATACATATTAGGTGACTACCAGAGTAGTTAGGAGGGCGCAATTCGGTTATGATTTGGTGGATTGACCTGTGGATTGACCTTGACCTCGGTTGATTTTCACTCCCCCTCGGTCATGTAGTTGGGTGGTGTAAGGGGTGATATCTAGGTCATATCTAAGTCCGATAATTCTAAGATTTTATGTTTCTAAGGGCAGATAACTATTGAGTGGGTGTATAAAAATTTTAATTAATTATTAAAAAATAAAATAAAATAAATAAAAATAAAAATAAATAACGACAGTGTGCGGGGTGGAAGCGAAGGGGTGGGCGCGTGGGTGAGGCTAGGCGGTTCGGGTTTAAACACTATCATCACAGGGTTACAAATGAACACCTTAAAATGTACAGATGGTCGATATTATTGATTTTAGCGGGTATAGCTTATTGAAATTCGTTGGTGAGGGGTGGGTAGCGGCTATTAGTGCTTTGTAGAGTGTCGTAGTGGCCTATACACTTTCATCACACAGGTTACAAATGAAAACCTTAAAAAGTAAAAATGGCCGATAATATTGATTGCAGCGGATATAGCTTAGTGAAATTCGTTGGTAAGGGGTGGGTAGTGGTTATTAGTGGTCTGTAGAGGGTCACTGTGGCGTTTTTACTATCATCAAACGGCTTACAAATGAAAACCTTAAAAAGTAAAGATGGCCGATATTAATGATTTTAGCGGGTATAACTTAGTGAAATTTATTGTTAAGGGGTGGGTAGCGGCTAGTAGTGATCGGTAGAGGGTCGTAGTGACCGATACACTGTCAACATACGGGTTACAAATGAAAACATTAAAAATTAAAGATGGTCCATATTATTGATTGTCTTGGGTATGGCTTAGTGAAATTCGTTGGTAAGGGGTGGGTAGCGACTATTAGTGATCTGCATAGGGATGTATTGGCCTATACACTATCATCATACGGTTACAAATGAAAAACCTTAAAATGTAATGATGGCCGGTATTATTGGTTGTAATGGGTATGGCTTAGTGAAATTCGACTGCTGTGGGTATGGCTTAGTGAAACTCGGTGATAGGCGGTGGATACCAGTTATTAGTGATCTATTGAGGGATGTAATGGCCTATACACTATCATCATACGGTTAAAAATGAAAACATTAAAATGTAAAGGTGGCCGGTAATATTGGTTGCTGTTGGTATGGCTTGGTGTCATTCGTTGGTTGATAAAGAGTGGGTAGAGGTTATTAGTGCTAGTTAGAGGGTCGTAGTGGTATATACAGTATTATCATACGGGTTATAAATAAAAATCTTAAAAAGAAAAGATGGTCGGTATTAGTGGTTGTAGTGGGTACGGGATAGTGTTATTCGTTGTCAGGGGGCGGATAGTGGTTATTAGTGATATGTAGAGGGTGAGTGGTATATACACTATTAGCATACGGGTACAAATGGAAACCTTTTAAAAGTACAGATGACCTGTATTATTGGTTGTAGTGGTATGACTTAGTGGAATTAGATGTTAAGGGGTGGGTGAGTGGATGCGTAGCTAGATAAGTGCTCGAACACTAACATCATACGATTTCAGATCGGTAAATCAAAATCTAATATCTCTCTCTCTCTCTCTCCCCTTGTGTCTATACGGGTCTTTGTTTTGTTCCCCAGAAACCCATTTCCAAGACCAATATTTGTTCTCAAACTTATCTGCTCAGTGCCACACTTCACAGCCAGACAAAACTACAGCTTCTATGTACCAATTCAACATTCAAATAAGAAAATATGTTAACCAAAATGGGAACAAATAGCGGTCAAACTTATAAATAGCTTGGCCAAACTTATGAAAAGTAGGAAACATTGTTAACCAAATGTGAAAAAATATCGTCCAGAGAGAGAAATATTTCAACTAAACTTAAAATAGATCAGCCAAACTTATGAAAAGTAGGAAAATTGTCAACCAAATTGGCAAAAGTTAGGCCAAATACAGAAATATCTCACCCAAACTTATGAAAAGTAGGATACTTTGTTAACCAAAGTGGAAAAACCTACAACAAGTAGGAAAATTCTGTTAGCCAAATGTGAAAAATGTCGGCCAAACACAGAAATACCTCATCCAAACGTATAAAAAGTAGGAAAATTGATAACCAAACGGGAAAGATATTGACCAACTAGGAAAATGTATTAGTCAAAGAGGAATAATATTGAACAAGTAACGAAATATATCGTTCAAACTTATGAAAAGTAGGAAGCTTTGTTAACCAAATGTGAAAAATATCACCCAAAGAGAGAAATATCTCGCCCCAACGTATAAAAAGTAGGATAATTGTCGGCCAAATGTGAAAAAGTTAGGCCAAATACAGAAATATCTCACCCAAACTTATGAAAAGTAGGAAACTTTGTTAGCCAAAGTGAAAAAACCTAGGTCAAGTAAGAAAATTATGTTAGCCAAATGTGAAAAGTGTCCGCCAAATACAGAAATAGCTCAATCAAATGTATAAAACGTAGGAAAATTGTTAACCAAACGGGAAAGATATTGACCAACTAGGAAAACGTATTAGTCAAAGAAGAAGAATATTGCACAGGTAACGAAATATATCGTTCAGACTTATGAAAAGTAGGAAGCCTTGTTAACCAAATGTGAAAAATATCACTCAAAGAGAGAAATAGCTCGTCCAAACTTATAAAAAGTAGGAAAATTGTCGGCCAAATGGGAAAACGTTAGACCAAATACAGAAATATCTCACCCAAACATATGAAAAGTAGAAAACTTTGTTAGCCAAAGGGGGAAAACCAAGGTCAAGTAGGAAAATGTGTTACCCAAATGTGAAAAACGTCAGCCAAATACAGAAATATCACGTCCACACTTATGAAAACCGGGAATATTTGTTAGCCAAATAGGAAAAAAATATTGACCAAGTAGGAAAATATGTTAGCCAAATGGGGAAAAATATCAGCCACAGAAAGAAATATAGTGTCCAGACTTATAAACAGTAGGAAAATTTGTCAACCAAATGGTAAAATTATCAGCCAAAGAGAGAAATATCTAGTCCAGCCCTATTAAAAAGTAGAAAATTGTGTCAACCAAATGGTAAAAATGTGAGATGTGATCACCGATGCCAGTCGAGGAAGACGTATCTGTACGTAACAGCCATCGGGTAACATACCTATACAGCGACGAGTGGCTAGCGCATGTTATCAGATTAAAATATTACAAACGAACACAACACACTGCCCCGACTCAGCCTTAGGTAATGAATGTAACATGGCATGTCAGTGTCCACTATCATAACAAGCCACGTTATCATGTACCAAATTAGACATGTACACGTTCACTACCTCTGTGTGTGTCTGTACGGAACAATGGAACTCTACAACGTTCCCCAGAAACACATTACAAACGCTAATATATGTTTTACAACTTGTCTGCTCAGTTCCACACTTCACAGCTGGACAAAACTGCAGCTTCTATGTACCACTTCAACTTTCAAATAAGAAAATATGTTAACCAAAATATAAAAATATAGCAGTCAAACTTATAAATAGCTCGGCGATACATATGAAAAGTAGGAAATATTGTTAACCAAATGTGAAGAAAATATCGTCCAAAGAGAGAAATAGTTCAACTAAACTTATAAATTGATCACCAAACTTATGAAAAGTAGGAACATTGTCAGCCAAATGGGAAAAAAGTTAGGCCAAATACAGAAATATATCACCCAAACTTATGAAAAGTTGGAAACTTTTGTTAGCCAAAGGGGAAAAACCCAGGTCAAGTAGGAAGATCTGTTACCCAAATGTGAAATAGGTTGGACAAATAGAGAAATAGCTCGTCCTCACTTATGAAAACTAGAAAAATTTGTTAGCCAAATAGGAAAAATATTGGCCAAGTAGGAAAATTTGATGGCCTAATGTGAAAAAATATCAGCCAAAGAGAGAAATATCTCGTCCAGACTTATAAAAACCAGGAAAATGTGTCAACCAAAGGGGAAAATGTCGGCCAAATACAGAAATATCTTAACCAAATGTATAAAAAGTAGGAAAATTGTTAATCAAACAGGAAATATATTGACCAAGTAAGAAAATGTGTTAGTCAAAGAGGAAAAATGTTGAAGAAGTAACGAAATACATCGTTCAAACTTATGAACAGTAGGACAATTTGTTAACCAAATGTTGAAAAAAAAAATATCATCCAAAGAGAGAAATATTTCAACTACACTTATAAATAGATCAGCCAAAGCTATGAAAAGTAGGAAAAGTGTCAGCGAAATGTTAAAATGTTAGGCCAAAATACATAAATATCTCAGCCAAACTTATGAAAAGTAGGAAACTTTGTTAGCCAGAGGGGAAAAACCTAGTTCAAGTAGGAAAATCTATTAACCAGATGTGAAAAATGTCGGCCAAATACAGAAATATCACGATTACACTTACGAAAACTAGGAAAAATTGTTAGCCAAATAGGAAAAAAATATTGGCCAAGGAGGAACATTTTTCATTCAAAGGGAAAAATATCTCGTCCACACTTATAAAAGATAGGAAAATGTGTCAACCAAGTGGTACAAAAATGTCGGCCAAATACAGAAATATCTCAACAAACCATATAAAAACTTGGAAACATTGTTAACCAAATGGGAAAGATATTGACCAAGAAGGAAAATGTGTTAGCCAGAGGGGGAAAATGTAAGTCAAGTAGGAAAATCTGTTACCAAAATATGAAAAATGTCGGCCAAATACAGAAACATCTCATCCACACTTATGAAAACTAGGAAAATGTGTTAGCCAAACAGGAAAAGTATTGGCCAAGTAGGAAAACTTGTTAACCAAATGTGAAAAAATATCAGCCAAAGAGATAAATATCTCGTCCAGACTTATAAAAAGTGGGGCAAATATGTCAACCAAAGGTGAAAATGTCGGCCAGATACATAAATATCTCAACTAAACTTATGAAAAGTTGGAAACTTTGCTAACCAAAATGTGAAAGATATTGACAAAGTAGGAAAAATGTGTTAGTCAAAGAGGAAACATATTGAACAAGTAACGAAATACATCGTTCAATCTTATGAAAAGTAGCAAACTTTGTTAACCAAATGTGAAAAAATATCAGCCAAAAAGAGGAATATCTCGTCCAAACTTATAAAAAGTAGGAGAATTGTCAGTCAAATGGGAAAACAATGTCGACCAAATACAGAAATATCTCACCCAAATTTATGAAAAGTAGGAAACTTTGTTAGCCAAAGGAGAAAAAAAAACTTAGGTCAAGTAGGAAAATATGTTAGCCAAATGTGAAAAAATGGCCAAATACAGAAATATCTCGTCCACACTTATGAAAACTAGGAAATTTTGCGGGTCAAAGAGGAAAAATATTGGCCAAGTAGGAAAATTTGATAACCATATGTGAAAAAATATCAGCCAAGGAGAGAAATATATAAACTAATCTTATAAAAAGTAGGAAAATTTGTTACCCAAATCGGAACAATGTTAGCCAAGTAAAGAAATACACACTTATAAAAAGTAGGAAAATTTGTTATCCAAAGGGGAAATCGTCGCTCAAATTCAGAAATAGCTCATTCAAACTTATAAAAAGTAGGAAAATTTGTTATCGAAATGGGAAAATATCTTGGCCAAGTAAGAAAATTTGTTAGCCAAATGGGAAACATATTGACCAAGTAACGAAATGCATCGGCCAAATCTATGAAAATTCAGAAACTTTGTTAACCAATGGTGAAAAAATATCGACCAAAGAGAGAAATATTTCAACTAAACTTATAAAAATTAGAAAAATTTGTCAGCCAAATGGGAAAAAGTTCGGCCAAACACAGAAATCAATCAATCAATCAATCAATCATGTGCCATGCCGGAAAGGGTGGGCGGTCATGATTCGCCATTTCACTCGATCACCAGAGTCGTGGATCAGCTCAGTGTTCCTGTCTCGTCCATGCAATGTGGCCAAGCCATCCAGGTATTTTCCTCTCGGTCTTTCTCTTGGTCTGTTCCCTTCGATCTTGCCAGCTGTCACTAAGTTCTCCAGAAATAGCTCAACCAAATTTATAAAAAGAAGGGGAAAATTGACCAAGTAACGAAATATCTCGACCCAACTTATGAAAAGTAGGAATATTTGTTAGCCAAATGGGAAAAAGCTTGGCCAAGTAAGAATGTTTGTTAACCAAATGGGGAAAATATGGTATACGTAACGAAATACATCGTCCACACTTATGAAAAATAGGAAACTTTGTTAACCAAAGATGAAAAAAGGGTTGACCACAATAGGAAATATCGCATCAAACTTATGAAAATTAGGAAACTTTGTTAACCAAATGTGAAAAATAGTCGTCAAATAAAGAAATATTGTGCCTAAGTTTATAAAAAAGTAGGAAACGTTTGCTAACCAAAGGCAACACATATTGACCAAGTAAAGAAATATTTCATCCAAACTTATGAAAAGTAGGAAAATTTGTTAACCAAAGATGACAAATTTTGACCAAATCTCAGCCAAACTTATAAAAAGTAGGAAAATTTGTTAACCAAAGATGAAAAATTTTGACCAAATTTCACCCAAACTTATAAAAAGAAGGAGCATTTCTTAAACAGATGGGAAAAATATCTCACGTTGTCATTTCACATCCGCAATAGCGTCAGGTCTCCAGCCAACCAGCACTGTCTGTTATAAGGTCGACCTTTTCTTAAAACCACGTTTGCCTTATTAACCCCAGGAATACCATCTACCTCATCTTCTAACCGACTTTCCACGCTTCATACCACTTAACGCTAACATTCTCTTTGATTGATTTCAACAATAAAATTGTACAAAAATTGACAATTAAATTTCTACATGAAACATTCAAAGTGGAAACATAAAAGAGAAATTTAATTGTCAATTTTTGTACAATTTTATTGTTGAAATTTTATTTTTTCCTTCAACAATAGTGACTTATTACATAAGATACTTTTAATTTTCTGAAATACAGCTGTTGCTTGCATAGGGAAAGAGGATTATCGCTAGTAGGTTGGAAATTTTCCCAGTCACCAGAAAGCCGGTTGAGGTGTGATCAAAGAGAATGTTAGCGTTAAGTGGTATGAAGCGTGGAAAGTCGGTTAGAAGATGAGGTAGATGGTATTCCTGGGGTTAATAAGGCAAACGTGGTTTTAAGAAAAGGTCGACCTTATAACAGACAGTGCTGATTGACTGGAGACCTGACGCTATTGCGGATGTGAAATGACAACGTGAGATATTTTTCCCATCTGTTTAAGAAATGTTCCTTCTTTTTATAAGTTTGAGTGAAATTTGGTCAAAATTTTTCATCTTTGGTTAAAAAATTTTCCTACTTTTTATAAGTTTGGCTGAAATTTGGTCAAAATTTGTCATCTTTGGTTAACAAATTTTCCTACTTTTCATAAGTTTGGATGAAATATTTCTTTACTTGGTCAATATGTGTTGCCTTTGGTTAACAAACGTTTCCTACTTTTTTATAAATTTAGGCACAATATTTCTTTATTTGACGACTATTTTTCACATTTGGTTAACAAAGTTTCCTAATTTTCATAAGTTTGATGCGATATTTCCTATTGTGGTCAACCCTTTTTTCATCTTTGGTTAACAAAGTTTCCTATTTTTCATAAGTGTGGACGATGTATTTCGTTACGTATACCATATTTTCCCCATTTGGTTAACAAACATTCTTACTTGGCCAAGCTTTTTCCCATTTGGCTAACAAATATTCCTACTTTTCATAAGTTGTGTCGAGATATTTCGTTACTTGGTCAATTTTCCCCTTCTTTTTATAAATTTGATTGAGCTATTTCTGGAGAACTTAGTGACAGCTGGCAAGATCGAAGGGAACAGACCAAGAGAAAGACCGAGAGGAAAATACCTGGATGGCTTGGCCACATTGCATGGACGAGACAGGAACACTGAGCTGATCCACGACTCTGGTGATCGAGTGAAATGGCGAATCATGACCGCCCACCCTTTCCGGCATGGCACATGATTGATTGATTGATTGATTGATTTCTGTGTTTGGCCGAACTTTTTCCCATTTGGCTGACAAATTTTTCTAATTTTTATAAGTTTAGTTGAAATATTTCTCTCTTTGGTCGATATTTTTTCACCATTTGTTAACAAAGTTTCTGAATTTTCATAGATTTGGCCGATGCATTTCGTTACTTGGTCAATATGTTTCCCATTTGGCTAACAAATTTTTTACTTGGCCAAGATATTTTCCCATTTCGATAACAAATTTTCCTACTTTTTATAAGTTTGAATGAGCTATTTCTGAATTTGAGCGACGATTTCCCCTTTGGATAACAAATTTTCCTACTTTTTATAAGTGTGTATTTCTTTACTTGGCTAACATTTTTCCGATTTGGGTAACAAATTTTCCTACTTTTTATAAGTTTAGTTTATATATTTCTCTCTTTGGCTGATATTTTTTCACATATGGTTATCAAATTTTCCTACTTGGCCAATATTTTTCCTCTTTGACCCGCAAATTTTCCTAGTTTTCATAAGTGTGGACGAGATATTTCTGTATTTGGCCGACATTTTTTCACATTTGGCTAACATATTTTCCTACTTGACCTAAGTTTTTTTTCTCCTTTGGCTAACAAAGTTTCCTACTTTTCATAAGTTTGGGTGAGATATTTCTGTATTTGGTCGACATTGTTTTCCCATTTGGCTGACAATTCTCCTACTTTTTATAAGTTTGGACGAGATATTCCTCTTTTTGGCAGATATTTTTTCACATTTGGTTAACAAAGTTTGCTACTTTTCATAAGATTGAACGATGTATTTCGTTACTTGTTCAATATGTTTCCTCTTTGACTAACACATTTTTCTTACTTTGCCAATATCTTTCACATTTTGGTTAGCAAAGTTTCCAACTTTTCATAAGTTTAGTTGAGATATTTATGTATCTGGCCGACATTTTCACCTTTGGTTGACATATTTGCCCCAGTTTTATAAGTCTGGACGAGATATTTATCTCTTTGGCTGATATTTTTTCACATTTGGTTAACAAGTTTTCCTACTTGGCCAATACTTTTCCTGTTTGGCTAACACATTTTCCTAGTTTTCATAAGTGTGGATGAGATGTTTCTGTATTTGGCCGACATTTTTCATATTTTGGTAACAGATTTTCCTACTTGACTTACATTTTCCCCCTCTGGCTAACACATTTTCCTTCTTGGTCAATATCTTTCCCATTTGGTTAACAATGTTTCCAGGTTTTTATATGTTTTGTTGAGATATTTCTGTATTTGGCAGACCTTTTTGTACCATTTGGTTGACATTTTCCTATCTATTATAAGTGTGGACGAGATATTTTTCCCTTTGAATGAAAAATGTTCTACTTGGCCACTATTTTTTTCCTATTTGGCTAACAATTTTTCCTAGTTTTCGTAAGTGTAATCGTGATATTTCTGTATTTGGCCGACATTTTTCACATTTGGTTAACAGATTTTCCTACTTGAACTAGGTTTTTCCCCTCTGGCTAACAAAGTTTCCTACTTTTCATAAGTTTGGCTGAGATATTTCTGTATTTTGGCCTAACATTTTAACATTTCGCTGACACTTTTCCTACTTTTCATAGCTTTGGCTGATCTATTTATAAGTGTAGTTGAAATATTTCTCTCTTTGGATGATTTTTTTTTTCAACATTTGGTTAACAAATTGTCCTACTGTTCATAAGTTTGAACGATGTATTTCGTTACTTCTTCAACATTTTTCCTCTTTGACTAACACATTTTCTTACTTCCCGTTTGATTAACAATTTTCCTACTTTTTATACATTTGGTTAAGATATTTCTGTATTTTGCCGACATTTTCCCCTTTGGTTGACACATTTTCCTGGTTTTTATAAGTCTGGACGAGATATTTCTCTCTTTGGCTGATATTTTTTCACAATAGGCCATCAAATTTTCCTACTTGGCCAATATATTTCCTATTTGGCTAACAAATTTTTCTAGTTTTCATAAGTGAGGACGAGCTATTTCTCTATTTGGCCAACCTATTTCACATTTGGGTAACAGATTTTCCTACTTGACCTGGGTTTTTCCCCTTTGGCTAACAAATGTTTCCAACTTTTCATAAGTTTGGGTGATATATTTCTGTATTTGGCCTAACTTTTTTCACATTTGGCTGACAATGTTCCTACTTTTCATAAGTTTGGTGATCAATTTATAAGTTTAGTTGAACTATTTCTCTTTTTGGACGATATTTTCTTCACATTTGGTTAACATTATTTCCTACTTTTCATATGTATGGCCGAGCTATTTATAAGTTTGACTGCTATATTTTTATATTTTGGTTAACATATTTTCTTATTTGAAAGTTGAAGTGGTACATAGAAGCTGCAGTTTTGTCCAGCTGTGAAGTGTGGGACTGAGCAGACAAGTTGTAAAACATATATTAGCGTTTGTAATGTGTTTCTAGGGAACGTTGTAGAGTTCCGTAGTTCCGTACAGACACACACAGCGGTAGTGAACGTGTACATGTCTAATTTGGTACGTGATAACGTGACTTGTTATGATAGTGGAAACTGACATGCCATGTTACATTCATTACCTAAGGCTGAGTCGGGGAAGTGTGTTGTGTTCGTTTGTAATATTTTAATCTGATAACATGCGCTAGCCACTCGTCGCTGTATAGGTATGTTACCCGATGGCTGTTACGTACAGATACGTCTTCCTCGACTGGCATCGGTGATCACATCTCACATTTTTACCATTTGGTTGACACAATTTTCTACTTTTTAATAGGGCTGGACTAGATATTTCTCTCTTTGGCTGATAATTTTACCATTTGGTTGACAAATTTTTTAACAAATTTTCCTACTTGGTCAATATTTTTTTCCTATTTGGCTAACAAATATTCCCGGTTTTTATAAGTGTGGACGTGATATTTCTGTTTGGCTGACGTTTTTCACATTTGGGTAACACATTTTCCTACTTGACCTTGGTTTTCCCCCTTTGGCTAACAAAGTTTTCTACTTTTCATATGTTTGGGTGAGGTATTTCTGTATTTGGTCTAACGTTTTCCCATTTGGCCGACAATTTTCCTACTTCTTATAAGTTTGGACGAGCTATTTCTCTCTTTGAGTGATATTTTTCACATTTGGTTAACAAGGCTTCCTACTTTTCATAAGTTTGAACGATATATTTCGTTACCTGTTCAATATTCTTCTTCTTTGACTAATACATTTTCCTAGTTGGTCAATATCTTTCCCGTTTGGTTAACAATTTTCCTACGTTTTATACATTTGATTGAGCTATTTCTGTATTTGGCGGACACTTTTCACATTTGGCTAACATAATTTTCTTACTTGACCTATGTTTTTTCACTTTGGCTAACAAAGTTTCCTACTTTTCATAAGTTTGGGTGAGATATTTCTGTATTTGGCCTAACTTTTTCCCATTTGGCCGACAATTTTCCTACTTTTTATACGTTGGGGCGAGATATTTCTCTCTTTGGGTGATATTTTTCACATTTGGTTAACAAAGCTTCCTACTTTTCATAAGTTTGAACGATATATTTCGTTACTTGTTCAATATTATTCCTCTTTGACTAATACATTTTCCTAGTTGGTCAATATCTTTCCCGTTTGGTTAACAATTGTCCTAATTTTTATACGTTTGGGTGAGGTATTTCTGTGTTTGGCCGACATTTTTCACATTTGGCTAACAGAATTTTCCTACTTGTTGTAGGTTTTTCCACTTTGGTTAACAAAGTATCCTACTTTTCATAAGTTTGGGTGAGATATTTCTGTATTTGGCCTAACTTTTGCCAATTTTGTTGACAATTTTCCTACTTTTCATAAGTTTGGCTGATCTATTTTAAGTTAAGTTGAAATATTTCTCTCTCTGGACGATATTTTTTCACATTTGGTTAACAATGTTTCCTACTTTTCATAAGTTTGGCCAAGCTATTTATAAGTTTGACCGCTATTTTTTCCCCTTTTGGTTAACATATTTTCTTATTTGAATGTTGAATTGGTACATAGAAGCTGTAGTTTTGTCTGGCTGTGAAGTGTACCACTGAGCAGACAAGTTTGAGAACAAATATTGGTCTTGGAAATGGGTTTCTGGTGAACACAACAAAGACCCGTATAGACACAAGGGGAGAGATATATATATATATATATTAGATTTTGATTTACCGATCTGAAATCGTATGATGTTAGTGTTCAAGCACTTATCTAGCTACGCATCCACTCACCCACCTCTTAACATCTAATTCCACTAAGCCATACCACTACAACCAATAATACAGGTCATCTGTACTTTTAAAATGTTTTCATTTGTAAACGTATGCTAATAGTGTATATACCACTCACCCTCTACATATCACTAATAACCACTATCCGCCCCCTGACAACGAATAACACTATCCCGTAACCACTACAACCACTAATACCGACCATCTTTACTTTTTAAGATTTTTATTTATAACCCGTATGATAATACTGTATATACCACTACGACCCTCTAACTAGCACTAATAACCTATACCCACTCTTTATCAACGAATGACACCAAGCCATACCCACAGCAACCAATATTACCGGCCACCTTTACATTTTAATGTTTTCATTTTTAACCGTATGATGATAGTGTATAGGCCATTACATCCCTCAATAGATCACTAATAACTGGTATCCACCGCTTATCACCGAGTTTCACTAAGCCATACCCACAGCAATCGAGTTTCACTAAGCCATACCCATTACAACCAATAATACCGGCCATCATTACATTTTAAGGTTTTTCATTTGTAACCGTATGATGATAGTGTATAGGCCAATACATCCTTATGCAGATCACTAATAGTAGCTACCCACCCCTTACCAACGAATTTCACTAAGCCATACCCAAGACAATCAATAATATGGACCATCTTTACTTTTTAATGTTTTCATTTGTAACCCGTATGTTGACAGTGTATTGGTCACTACGACCCTCTACGGATCACTACTAGCCGCTACCCACCCCTTAACAATAAATTTCACTAAGCTATACCCGCTAAAATCATTAATATCGGCCATCTTTACTTTTTAAGGTTTTCATTTGTAACCCGTTTGATGATAGTAAAAACGCCACGGTGACCCTCTTCAGACCACTAATAACCACTACCCACCCCTTACCAACGAATGTCACTAAGCTATATCCGCTGCAATCAATATTATCGGCCATTTTTACTTTTTAAGGTTTTCATTTGTAACCCGTTTGATGATAGTAAAACGCCACGGTGACCCTCTACAGACCACTAATAACCACTACCCACCCCTTACCAACGAATTTCACTAAGCTATATCCGCTGCAATCAATATTATCGGCCATTTTTACTTTTTAAGGTTTTCATTTGTAACCTGTGTGATAAAAGTGTATAGGCCACTACGACACTCTACAAAGCACTAATAGCCGCTATCCACCCCTCACCAACGAATTTCACTAAGCTATACCCGCTAAAATCAATAATATCGACCATCTGTACATTTTAAGGTTTTCATTTGTAACCCTGTGATGATAGTGTTTAAACCCGAACCGCCTAGCCTCACCCCACGCGCCCACCCCCTCGCTACCACCCCGCATCCCGTCGTTATTTATTTTTATTTTTATTTATTTTATTTTATTTTTTTTATAATTAATTAAAATTTGTATACACGCACTCAATAGTTATCTGCTCTTAGAAACATAAAATCTTAGAATTATCGGACTTAGATATGCCCTAGATATCACCCCTTACACCACCCAACTACATGACCGAGGGGGAGTGAAAATCAACCGAGGTCAAGGTCAATCCACAGGTCAATCCACCAAATTATAACCGAATTGCGCCCTCCTAACTACTCACCAGGCTGGTTTCAGAAAAAAACAAATCAATCGGCGATTGGGCAATCTTGAGCATAGCCTACGATGGGTAGCGTTGTGATGTTCTGTTGTGATAATTTGGTGTGTCCAGTGTGTGCCGCGTGGTTACACACCCGCTTCACACGCGTGATCCGGGACTGTTTCCGGATCCAGTCAGGGATATGCACTACTGACGAGCTCAAACGAGGGCGAAACTCGAGTATAGTGCTTCCAGATTGACGTGGATAGGCCTTAGGTTCATACCAGAAAGCGATCGGCGTTGCCAGTAGTGGGTTGTGCTCAATATTTAAATTTCAAATCCCGAAACAACCACATAATCAACAATAGATCAGATATTTATCTTACGACAATAAGCCTAGAAAAGTTGGGAATATAAAAGAGATCTCCATAACATTTTTGTGGATTTTAAAAAGGCTTATGATAGTGTCCATAGGAATATTCTATGGAATGCTATGCAGGAATTTGGAATACCAAGGAAGTTAATCAACATGACCAGACTATGCATGGAAGATACTTATAATATAGTAACATATAATGGCAGGAAATCAGACCCTTTCCAAATAACATCTGGCTTGAAACATGGTGATGCACTATCGCCGCTCCTTTTCAATCTGGCTCTAAAGAGAGTTGTAAGAAAGGTAAAGGAGGGATGTGCTATTGGAGGAACATCCAAACTGCTTGATTATGCAGATGATATAGATATTATAGGGGAAAATGAACACACGACACTGGAAATATTGACTCACTTAAAGGAAAAAGCTCAACAAATGGGGCTGGTTATCAATCAAGATAAGACAGAATATATGGTAATTTCAAGAGAAGGAACGGCTAAAACCTCTGGTCACATACAAATAGATAATATGACCATTAAAAGAACGGAAACATACAAATACCTGGATACAATCTTCAACTGCTCCAACATAATAAGGGAAGAAATACAAGCTAGAATCAACTCTGGAAATAAGATGTACTATGCACTACAACATCTGCTAAAATCAAATGCGCTATCTCGTACCACTAAGATCACAATATGCAAAACACTGATTAGACCAGTTGTGCTGTATGGCTCTGAAACCTGGAGTACAACGAAAGGAGACGAAGCCTTGTTACAAACCTTTGAGAACAAAGTCTTAAGACGCATCTTTGGGCCCATTAGGGATACACAAAGTGGAGAGTGGAAAAGAAGAAGCAACAAAAACATTTATGATCTGTTTAACTCCCCACTAATCACTGGTATCAAGAAGGCTGATAGACTGCATTGGCTGGGGCATATAGAAAGAATGGAAGATAATAGGGAAATAAATTCGCTTGTTTATTAATATTGTTGAGTTACACAGAATATATTAACAAATGAACATACTCTTAGTGAATGTGGCAAACAAATGGTAATATTTGCTTAAACCATTCACTGTAAGCTACTTCTAGCGGCTCATAAACCGAAGACTCTGAAGCTTGCAGAACTAGGCGGGCACTCTCGGGTGTGTCGTGGCTGGACAATGTTCAGCATATCTGTTTTCGCCCAGATAGTTGGTACTTTACAGCAATACCTATCTACACCATAATCATTGACCCTAATAATAGTTTGGACCAGAATCTCAGTGCCCCGAATAATCATTTGGACCAGGAACAAGACACATAATAATCGTTTCGACCAGAATCAAGGTATATAATGATCACTTGGAAAAGAAGCAGGGCATATAAGTTTGAACTAGAAGTGGCAACAATAAGCGTCTGGATCAGAAAAAGTACCCCCTGTAATCCTAGTAATCGTCTGGGACTGAAGTACTGACATTTGTTAATTGATTGGATCAAGCGTTTATATCATCATGGGTCCTGCCAAATGGCTAAGGCATTCGTGTATCTCGAATAGAACTAGTGACAAAGCTAATTGTGTGGATCATGTGAGGTTAAATAGCAGCCCACGTTGACAGAAAGTGTTAACTTATTAGCTGTATGAAGTGAAATGCGAATATGTTATGCTCAAAGTACATTGCTGATAACATATATTTCCACAGGAAAATGGAGATGCAGCAGATTATGCCAGACAATAACACTGAGAATGGAACCCAGGCATAGAAACAGTTCACCTTGCTGACGTCTCTGAACAGTCATTTGTTGTGTGAAATTGTTGTTTGGTAACCCTACCCTCCTTTTCCATCCTCTTTCCCTTTCCTCTTTCCAATTATTCCTTCCTTGCATACCTCATGTGTTACGTCAAAGCGAGATTGTGTTGGGCTCGAAAACATGCCACATAATGCATGTTCCTGCGTATACTTAATGTATCAAACACAAGTGGAACTTGCTTGTGTTAACACATTCTGCCACAGTATTTGTCCCCATTCTGTACTACTAGTAAAAGTTTATAACATAACCTGGTGTATGTGTTTTTCTTCTCCACTGTATGATTGAAACACACTTTTTAGCTGAACAGACATTCTTCCCTCAGCAGCGGTAGCATGTTTGCCTGCTGTCTCGGTATTCTTGTGTTTGAATCTCCATCAAGGCATGGATTTTGTAACACTGCCCTGCGTCTTCCAGGTCAACATAGCCCAAAATGGGTATCATGAAGTATTCTGAAAAGTCAAAGTTATCGCTATGATACTGACCGCATCATCCGTTGAGTGTAACTATTATATCAAAATATGGGGCTGGCATCATAAGTCACATCATCCGTTGAGTGTAACTAGTATATCAAAATATGGGGCTGGCATCATAAGACCACATCATCCGTTGAGTGTAACTATTATATCAAAACATGGGACTGGCATCATAAGACCGCATCATCCGTTGAGTGTTAACTATTATATCAAAATATGGGGCTGGCATCATAAAACCACATCATCCGTTGAGTGTAACTATTATATCAAAACATGGGACTGGCATCATAAGACCGCATCATCCGTTGAGTGTTAACTATTATATCAAAATATGGGACTGGCATCACATACTGACCACATCATCCGTTGAGTGTTTGTAGTATATTAAAAGAAATTTGGGGGGGGGGGGGGGGGGGGGGGGAGTGAATTCCCAAATTCAAATAGCCAATTGTTAGAGAAACTTGAAATGGCTTGATAAGACTCTCTATGGGTAGAGACTATTTATAAAGTGATGTTTCCTAACAAAGGGCAAAATAGAACACAGGAAATTTACCGAACTTCAGAGTAGAGATCACTCATTCTTCGTACACCGAAAATTCGTATGGTTATCCCGCCACAATCAGCTTCATAGTTATGTGTCACATGACAAGTAGTATCAATGAAAACACACAGAAAAACTTAACACCAGTTAACAAGTAAATAAACAACTCTAGATTTTAACCTGTAACATTATATTGGGATAGTGGGGGGGGGGGGGGGGAAGCGGGGTGTTTGTATGCTCATGTAACATAGCATATTATTACACAACCACAATCAAGAAGAACAATAACATCTCAATACAAGGCATATTTCTTCTTCTTCGTTCATCCGGAGTTGTTTTTATTTTTGGACGTGATTGCGTTGTGCCTGTTTACAGCAGAGCTACGTTCATGCGCCGTTAGGCCGACACATCCGACTTCTGCTGGCATTTGTTGACCGGATTAACCTTCACGAGGGATTCGTGAGACATTTGACATCACTGTTGTGGTGTTATTCCTCCATCCCAGCTGGCCCATTTACAACAGGTGAAGACATAACGGTCAGCCCTCAAGGGAAGGCAGGGGCAGACCATGGGAATTCCCCACCATCCAAGGAGGCTTCCATAATTGCAGAGCGGACACATAGTGCTCTGGTACTGGGCTCACCCAAGGAATCATCACGCCCTGCACATGGCTGCTTAGCCTTACTTCCGTATATTGGGCCGCCCGTTCACCACATGCTGTTCCTCCGGAAACCAGAAGAATGCAGTTTGCAAATAACATCCACACAGTGAGCTTTCGATTCGGACTTTCCACGTAATGGATTTGCTATCCAAGCAATATTCCATTTCATGCCACTGGGACGCTTTTTCCGTCTTTGATGAAGCCCACACAGTGAGCTTTTGATTTGGACATTCCACGTAATGGATTTGCTACCCAAGCTATATTCAATTTCATGCCTCTGGGTCACTTTTGTTACCGACATACGTGTGGTATGAAGTGTGGTAAGTAATTATTAATTGTATAAGTAGTAATTGTAAGTAATTCTTCATGCACCTTTAGATGTCAACCTGAATGTAGTTAAAGTAAGCTGCAGTCAACTTGAGCTTGTTGATATCTCCATAGAGCTTGTCCCCAAATGAAGCAGGTGTGGGCCAAAATAGCTTTCTAAGTTCTGAATATATTGGGCACTCCTGCAGCAAATGTTTAGCTGTCATTTTACTAGTTCCACAATTACATTCATCGGTATCTCCTATCTTTAGTTTATTTAACAAGTGGTATTTCAGCCTGTTATGTCCTGTGTGGAGTCTGAAGAATGCTACTTGTTCTCTTCGGTCGAGTTTGTAATATGCATCATCCTTCTGGTGGCCTGAATGCTCTGATCTGATTCCCATTTGGTTCAATAAGTGCTTTTTATAAACCTCTTTGCCTCATTATCGGTGATGTCTATGTCAGGCTGAGGTAGTCGTTCGCCCTCTTTTGCCAGTCTGTCAGCCTCTTTATTTACAGGTATACTGCAATGTGATGGGCTCCTCTGTATTACAACTTTTTGGGATTTATGAAATAGTCCATAGAGTGCTGCTCTTAGGCCTGCTAGTTCTGTGCTGTTTTTTCTCTTCAGTGAGCTTACTTTGCATCTGTGAAGACAGCTATTTGCTTCTCTTTATTTTCCTCCATCAAGAGCATTGCTGCTGCAGTTTTCAAAGCTTCTACCTCTGCTTTGAAGTTACTTGAAAATTTTCATACAAGACATACTAATTATATCTAGTTTGTTATTTAACAGTCAGGTGTTTGCTCCACGAAATAATTAGACCAACGTCTTCTCAGGTCCACCATGATGTTAAAGATTTTCTAGAGGACATCAGACGGTATCTTCTTCTTCTTCTTCTTCTTCTTCTTCTTCTTCTTCTGCGTTCATCGGGAGTTTTTTTTCGGATGTGATTGCGTTGTGCCTGTTTACAGCAGAGCTACGTTCTTGCGCGTTAGGCCGACACATCCGACTTCTGCGGGCATTTGTTGACCACGTTAACCTTCCCGGAGACGGTATCGATATATTCCAAAATTCTTCTAAAACTATAAAACTATGATTGTCCCTCTCTAAATCACACATAGAAAAAGTCCATGTTCTAAAGCACAAGTGGAAGAATGTCCATTTGCGAAATCACAATGAGAGAATGTCCATTTTCTAAATAGCAATGGAAGAATGTCCGTGTTCTAAATTACAATAGGAGAAAGTCCATTTTCTAAATAACAATGGGAGAAGGTCCATTTTCTAACTAGGAGATCCCGAAATAAATTAATACTTTGGTCGGGATCCTGAGGGTGGTGAAATCATGAAACGAGCGGGTAGTATACAAGACTCATTCGCTTTCACCATGATGGCGTTATGTCTGCCATGGGATGGGCCAATGGTGATTAAGGGAGGTTCACTCTTCCCGCAATGGAAAGGTAATCTCCTCCTCAGGCATTGAGGACTTTGACCCACCTGATAACATTCTTCACCTTTCATGGATATACCCCAGGTTCAGCCATACCAAACAAATCACCTTTCCCTGCAGAAAATATGTGCCAAACAATATAGCCATATCCACATAAACAAGTGAAAAAAGAAAAAGGAATGAGAGAATAAGAGAGAGAGAGAGAGAGAGAGAGAGAGAGAGAGAGAGAGAGAGAGAGGGGGGGGGAGGTGAAGTAATTATGACACATGGGTGAACCAGTTAGACCGAGCCCTGTTGGTCTCATCACTCTATCATCAGAAGTAATCCTTTACTCCTTATATTGACCTGAGAGGTCTCCCTCACTCCTGCCTTATGGAGGTGAATCATCTTCGTGCTTTCAAGACTTTGTCACAGAGAATATCTGGTGACCATCAGCAAGGATGATGCCATTTCTCCGTCTTGGTCTTGCCTCTCTTCTCTCGTATAAATGTATAGGTAGCCTCACATCATATTTATACATTTATAAATGAACTCATTATTAATTCTTTATATATTAATACACATACAAAGAAACATAGTCTCCTCTGAACATAGAGATTAAATAGATTATAAGAAATATCCCAGAAAGTATCATCTTATAAAAGAATACATGTGATAGTCTAGAAAACGTATCATGGTAGATCTTCGCCCAATCATTATCTACACGTGAAGACTGAATAAATAGAGAATGAGGAAGGATCATTAAGGGCATGCATTGGACCAGAAATATAAACAGACACTATTTTTCTAAGTCGAAGAAAATGCACCTAGTTCTCCGAGGATCGGTTCTCTAGATTTTCACAAAGAAACTCTGTCATAAATACAGATCCCTTTCTATTTAAATATACTAATTGTAAGTTTATTCCCTATGGTTTTCCAACTTACTCAAAATCATCATGAATTACAAAAATCTACACCACATTTTCCGGGCTGACCAACTCGTCTGTCTTAGACTAATCATTTCTGGCAACTGCGACCCGACAATACAATTTTATGGCGACATCTCTAGAGTGCACTAATTAACATAAATTATGTTAACAGGAATTGTGCTGGCTGCACCAGGCTCGCGAGGCTCACTTTCAGCGCGAACTATGACGTCATTCAGATGGGGTTAGTTTTCCTGGAATTTTCGTAGTTATCTGCCCCTGTCCTTTTACAATGGTTAAATCTCTGTGACAATGAGTAGGTGATGTATATTTCAAGCCACTGTTTCCAACTCCGGCGTTGTGAATTTTCTAAAGGGGAAATGGGAGAGATGGCGTAATGTCACTTTTAAGAATCAAGGACTGCCTTGCTTTGCCTTAGTGAATCGTTAAAGCCTTGTTTCCTCCTTATTTGGATGGGGTTTGTTGGCACTAACATTATAAAGGTTTATTAATGTCACAGTGTTGAATATTATATCAAAATATGGGCTGGCATCATCCGTTGAGTATTGACTATTATATCAAAATATGGGGCTGACATCATATACTGACCACATCATCCGTTGAGTATTGACTATTATATCAATATATGGGGCTGGCATCATATACTGACCACATCATCCGTTGAGTGTTGACTATTATATCAATATATGGGGCTGACATCATATACTGACCACATCATCCGTTGAGTGTTGACTATTATATCAATATATGGGGCTGACATCATATACTGACCACATCATCCGTTGAGTATTGACTATTATATCAATATATGGGGCTGACATCATATACTGACCACATCATCCGTTGAGTGTTGACTATTATATCAATATATGGGGCTGACATCATATACTGACCACATCATCCGTTGAGTGTTGACTATTATATCAATATATGGGGCTGACATCATATACTGACCACATCATCCGTTGAGTGTTGACTATTATATCAATATATGGGGCTGACATCATATACTGACCACATCATCCGTTGAGTGTTGACTATTATATCAATAGTGTTGACTATTATATCAATATATGGGGCTGACATCATATACTGACCACATCATCCGTTGAGTGTTGACTATTATATCAATATATGGGGCTGACATCATATACTGACCACATCATCCGTTGAGTGTTGACTATTATATCAATATATGGGGATGACATCATATGCACAGTATGCTACAAATAGTGGAAAAGGGTCTTTGCTGTTTACTTGCTTACATATTTACAACCCGCGTCTGTCGGTTAGGGGATAATGAAACATGCTTTCCCAATTCCTGAAGATACCGGATCGATGGTTCGATATCAGAGGCGAGCGATTTAAACCAAATCGCTTTGCGTTGATTTCAACGTAATGAGGCGTCGATCATTTAGAAAGCAATGAAAAACATCCGAACGTAAACTTGCCTAGAAAATCACAAAAAGTCAATAAATGCTGCTTTGATTGCAACCAGTGCCAGATCTGGTGAGTGTGTTTGTCACCAACTGGCTTGAGGTAGCTCCCGGTTGGGCAACCACTCAGCCAAAATCATTTTCTTCTACTGGTGTTTAGTTCTGGATGCAGTTTAAGATCCCCTAACTCTGTCAGAAGGGACTAGTTACCACCCAGATCCCAGAGAGAAAACGTGGAACTAATGTCTTTTATGCTGATTTAAGACACTGTCCCTGATACTCAAGAAAACAGCCAAGAAGTGGCTCGTTGAAGATAGAATATATCTATATAGTTTTGGCTGTACTTGGTATCACCAGAAGTGAGAAAGGAGGAGTTAAGACATGCAACGTAATCTGGTTACTTATGACTGCATAGGCAAGATACCTCCCGGACATAGATTCCCACTTCTGGACAATATGTGCGAACCCCCACTAAATGATACAATAATGTGTGTACTTGATTACGCTACACAAACATTTATAAACATTTAGAATTATACAGACAACTGAGTTTAAAATACAACAACTGTGTTTATTATTGCTATTGATGATCATATGATGATGATGATTATATTATGGTATACGTAACTCATCTGGCTGAAAAGCTCAGAAGCACATAGGTCATGCTTCCCCCAGTGAGACGCAGTTCACTGTCAGATTGAAGGAGTCCAAATTGGTCCCTCACAAGGCTAAGTCACTTCCTGATATGGGTTGTTGACTGTCCATTGCTCCTAAGAGATCTGGAATGAAACGAACGGAGATGGGTAGTATCTACGTCTACACATCTCAAAACACATATGTCTATACATTCATATAAACATACATTCAAGTCATAATATATGATGGTATGATGATATATATGATGGCATGTTACATAAACATATATCAGTTCTAAATAAATAAATATATATGTATATATTAATAAAACTATTTAGAACATCTATAGCTCAAAACATACATATTCATATACATTTGTGTAATGGAGTGTTTTCCATATAGGTTCACCTCACTTACTCTTTCCCTTTCTGATTCATTCATACTGTCTTGTCGGAAGGGCTGGTCGCACAGTCCTGTCGAACATTAAATGCCTTCCCTGAATCTGTCTGGGATATTGAATGTCCTAAGTCATGTCTGTCCTCATGCAGACATCATGCAGACAAGGTGAACTGGTGCCATTCCTCAAACCAAGTGGTTTCACCATAATCTTGGTAGGCACTCAAAGTGTTGGTCCAAATAATCAATGTTAATTGGACGCTATCAAGAGACTGGTAGCTCTCAGGAATTTCTCCTAAGTAGTCAGTCTCCCCAATGTTTAACATCATACAGGATGAATCTAAATGCATCTCCTGTACATGAATAAGCCGCACGCTCATGTAGCTTGGATAATGGATTTCTCCAAATTGTCACATACAACAAGTCAGACAACCAAGTAGTGAATGAAAGAAGAAGATAAAGTTCACAGTAGTAGTAAAGTTTACAATAGTAAATCTAGAAACTGGAACATTAAGTACAAAGAAAATCCACGAGTGTAAAGTTTGGGAGAATATGTAGAAACAGGAAACTACACAAGCCTTCAGACTAGCAGACAAACTAATCAGAGTAATGGTATTACCTGGGTTATAGCTAGGAAATCCTGTCATACGACTTCGTACAGAAGTCCAACAGAACGAAATGTTAATATTTCTCCAGTAGGTATCCTAAGAATGCTATTGTAAATTTGCGTCTGAAGTCTTGCTGGCCATGCATGTAGTTTTATTCTCTTCAGCCCTGGCTAGTTTTCACGTTGGCTAATTAATATATCCCCTATTAATTAACTCCACCTATTTTCCACATGTACTATGACGGGATGGATTAAGTCCCAAACTCTTCTCACCCCTCCTCCTTTCCTGTGAAGGGTAGTTTCATCTGTCAATCAAATTGACCGATGCCCCCCCCCCCCCACGCCTGAAACAATGAAACCTGCTTTGGCGGCAATGCAGTTGCGTCATTACATTCCAATAGGCTGGTAACACCAGCCTTCCCAGTTGCTGGCAATAGTGTGTCAGCCATGTGTTCCTACTTTGCCGCTGTATTGCAGTGAGGTGTTAAGTATCTGGTCCTAATTGCTCCTTTGTGTTGGCAACTCAGACGTTGTCCCGGCTCCCCAATGTCTGGACTTATAGATAGGTGTTAGGCCTGCATTATATTGCCGTCTTTGGATCACACGGGGTTTTCCCCTGAGTAGCACTGCCATGTATTATTTCAGACGGGTCTGGCTGACCCTCTTATCTCCCATTCTGCCGTGGCTGGTTCACACGTTAGGTCCTGTTGAACTAAGGTGTTAGGTGTCTGCCCCTATTCCAACCCCAGAATTGTAAACTAACACGTCAATCTCAACTGACTGGCTCCGCGATGTATCAACTGAAAACAGTGAGTTTTCAACCTTTGATAGCGCCCGCCGACTGGTGCCGTGGTGTCTGGGTTTTACGTTTAATCTGTACATCAAAGCTTTCTCAGACCTAACATTACAGAAATGATGGGGCGTGCGTGGTCAAAAAGTATTTTCCTCTTGTTTTCAATCTTATTGCATTTCTATCATTTTCTGGTGGACGTTTATGCTTTTAGAGAATGATAGAAAATTATTGTGGGCTCTTTAATTCCTTTTTAACTTGTGTCATTCGGATGCTGCTGGGGCTGTCCCGTCACATAGCTCCCCAATTTAAGTAGGTTCATTAATGAAGCCTATAACAGAGCATCGGCAGCATTCAAGAATGTATCTAAGTTCTCTCCCTTCTCGAACTGCCTCCAAGTCTGGGTTCCCAATATTCTTTGTGGCAGTGGGATGTTCTATGAGTCAAAAGAAATATCCCATGTCCATTCTCCCAGGAGAAATCTTGCAAATCTTTGCTCCTGGTGTTGTGTTCCCAGCCGGGAAATTGCAAAATGTATAACAAGATTCTCCTGCGCCGCAGAGAGACTGTTATTGTCCACTCCATTTCTGGCCTTTGTCCTATCAGCAGAGGAAGTGCCATCAGTGTTTTCTTATAAGAATTTGTTGCAGTAATGTTGCTCCATTTTCTTTTCCTCCGTCGGCCAAAGATCATAATAAAATCCTTTAATCTCCTTTTGGCAGGAAATTTGCTAAACATCATAATTTTATGATGTGCATTCAACTCATACTTGCCTCTTTCTTGGTAGGGCGTCCGTTTACTCCCTCCTGATTTAAGAGTTTTCTTCCTTCGATAATTCTTTATCCAGGTGAGTTCCTCTTCAACAGATTTCCATTTTGAATCTGTGTTTGAAAGTATAAGGCTAGTAAAAGTTGTCCAGCTTTGAGAAATCATGTTGTTCCCCCAGAACTGTGAATTTGTATCACTCCTTGTAGAAGTATACATAAACAGCTGTTCTACACATCCAACATTGGTTGAAGTGAAAGGTAAACAAGGTCCTGAGTGTTGAGTATACCAACCGCTCCTGGCTTGTTCCGCTGCAGAGTCCATCAACTGTGATTCCCTGTTAGCTTCAGCTGTGTTGATGATAGGTATTACCTTCATCCTGTCCCAAGAAGTATTTTCTTTGTTGATAGTAGACATGTGTATCGTCCCTGAATCAGAGTCCGTAGTACTATCTACATGAATGCTTTGTATATCTTGAAATTCCTTTGTGAAAGACTCCAAGATACTGACATCGTAAGAATTCTCCTCCGTGTCTTGTTTTTCCTCCATGGCCGGGCTCTCTTGTGCCAAGTCCAATTGAAGTATTCCCTCCCTGGTATGGTTTTCTTGTTCCAAATCCAATAGAAGTGAATGTTGTGGGATGTCATTTTCACTGCCATATCCCACCTGAGATAAGTAATTCAAACTGATAATTATTTCATCTTGTGTGGCCACACCGTGAGAAACAATGGAATCCTGTTTTACATCCATTCCGGTCTCAGTTGAATTCATTTCCACTCCTAGTTTCTCTGAACTGAAGGGAATAAAAGAGTCGGGTAAGGTCTCGCCTTCGATCTCTTTAATAGTTTTCCTCAGGTCCTCCTCCTCCTGGATTTTTCTCCTTTGGGAAGTCTTAGGAAGCTCCTGAGATTGCTGGGTTGCCAAGCCAGCTAATCCGCTTTCATTGCGGTGTAAACATTTATCACGTTTGTGACTGTTTACCGAACGCTTGGTACATTTCCTCCGATTCCGTTTATTTTTCGGAATTGAGGTGGGAAGCATCTGCCTTTCTGTGCGCAAGTTTTTGTTTTTCTGAGCCATGGGGATTTGCGAAGGAATGCATGCCTCTTCTTTGTGACGGTCAGCTTCCCCGCTTTCTATCAGAGTTTCGGCTTGAGTGATTGGCTTTTCCTCAATCGAGCTTGTAGATTCCTCCACGTTCAGAATTTCAATTTGCTTCTTCTTAATCTCATCTTCTTCAGCTTTGTGACGCATATCTGCTTCTAATTCTGCAAGTCTTTTCATCATTTGTTCATCTTCTTTGTCCCACCAATCCATTTCATCTCTGATAAATAGTTCTAGCTTCTCTCCTATTAAGCCGAGCCTTATGCCCCATCCTCTAGCGGACTCTAAGAAATCTGTGCGTGCATCCATGATCTCTTCTCAGCTTAAACTCAGGCAAGTAATTATATTATTACCCTACAGAGAGCTAGTTAGATTTATGCTAGCGCGGGATAGTGACAAGAGAAACAGACACTGATATGAGAATGATAGTAGTGAATTAGAGTGAGAAAGTTGATGCAAAACAGTCCGTCATACACTGAATTAACTAAGCATTATCAAATTATTCATGATTAAATCAAATGATAAAGCATGTAAGCAAAATAATCATCAAGTAAATCATCAATAAACTAATTAATATCACTAATTAATGTGATTATTAATTCTACAGTGGTGAATGATGTAAATTAACTCATATGATATTATCCGTTATTAACTTTTTAACAAGTTATTTAAATTCTACAAACTTCCCTAGAAACAAATTCCTAAGTTAATACTTAGCAAATGTAATGGGTGAAGAATGAAAGAATGGTTTATGAAAATCAATAGTCTAGAATTTATTCTCTGATTCTATCATGGATGAGAAGTCCTAATGCGTCAAAATCTTGCCTACAATCAAGCAAGCTATTACATTAGAAATAAATTATAACTAACTAATGCTGCTAAGAATGTAAGTGAGAATGACCTAGGTTCTATCCATGGGCAAGACCGGAATAATACCAGACTAACATATTTGAAATAGGTTCGTTCCTTGCGAGCGAACCAAAGCGTTCTAGGGTTTACTCCCGGATTCTATAGCGGGCGAGCAGACCAATATGTCACCAACTGGCTTGAGGTAGCTCCCGGTTGGGCAACCACTCAGCCAAAATCATTTTCTTCTACTGGTGTTTAGTTCTGGATGCAGTTTAAGATCCCCTAACTCTGTCAGAAGGGACTAGTTACCACCCAGATCCCAGAGAGAAAACGTGGAACTAATGTCTTTTATGCTGATTTAAGACACTGTCCCTGATACTCAAGAAAACAGCCAAGAAGTGGCTCGTTGAAGATAGAATATATCTATATAGTTTTGGCTGTACTTGGTATCACCAGAAATGAGAAAGGAGGAGTTAAGACATGCAATATGTGCGAACCCCCACTAAATGATAAAATAATGTGTGTACTTGATTACGCTACACAAACATTTATAAACATTTAGAATTATACAGACAACTGAGTTTAAAATACAGCAACTGTGTTTATTATTGCTATTGATGATCATATGATGATGATGATTATATTATGGTATACGTAACTCATCTGGCTGAAAAGCTCAGAAGCACATAGGTCATGCTTCCCCCAGTGAGACGGAGTTCACTGTCAGATTGAAGGAGTCCAAATTGGTCCCTCACAAGGCTAAGTCACTTCCTGATATGGGTTGTTGACTGTCCATTGCTCCTAAGAGATCTGGAATGAAACGAACGGAGATGGGTAGTATCTACGTCTACACATCTCAAAACACATATGTCTATACATTCATATAAACATACATTCAAGTCATAATATATGATGGTATGATGATATATATGATGGCATGTTACATAAACATATTAAATTAAATTAAAATGTTTTGCGTATCCTTTTACAGGACTTAGCTGTCAACAGCAGCATCTTTCAGCTGTCTGTTGATCTCTTGGCAAGATTACGCTCAGTAGTTTGCCATTGCTTTCTGAGCGGCCGGCTCAGTATCCGCAAGTCACGAGCGGGGGTCGAACCACCTCAGTTCTCGCTCCGCTGCGAGACTCTGCGTGATAAACGGGATTACAGAGAGAAAGTACATAAACATATATCAGTTCTAAATAAATAAATATATATGTATATATTAATAAAACTATTTAGAACATCTATAGCTCAAAACATACATATTCATATACATTTGTGTAATGGAGTGTTTCCCATATAAGTTCACCTCACTTACTCTTTCCCTTTCTGATTCATTCATACTGTCTTGTCGGAAGGGCTGGTCGCACAGTCCTGTCGAACATTAAATGCCTTCCCTGAATCTGTCTGGGATATTGAATGTCCTAAGTCATGTCTGTCCTCATGCAGACATCATGCAGACAAGGTGAACTGGTGCCATTCCTCAAACCAAGTGGTTTCACCATAATCTTGGTAGGCACTCAAAGTGTTGGTCCAAATAATCAATGTTAATTGGACGCTATCAAGAGACTGGTAGCTCTCAGGAATTTCTCCTAAGTAGTCAGTCTCCCCAATGTTTAACATCATACAGGATGAATCTAAATGCATCTCCTGTACATGAATAAGCCGCACGCTCATGTAGCTTGGATAATGGATTTCTCCAAATTGTCACATACAACAAGTCAGACAACCAAGTAGTGAATGAAAGAAGAAGATAAAGTTCACAGTAGTAGTAAAGTTTACAATAGTAAATCTAGAAACTGGAACATTAAGTACAAAGAAAATCCACGAGTGTAAAGTTTGGGAGAATATGTAGAAACAGGAAACTACACAAGCCTTCAGACTAGCAGACAAACTAATCAGAGTAATGGTATTACCTGGGTTATAGCTAGGAAATCCTGTCATACGACTTCGTACAGAAGTCCAACAGAACGAAATGTTAATATTTCTCCAGTAGGTATCCTAAGAATGCTATTGTAAATTTGCGTCTGAAGTCTTGCTGGCCATGCATGTAGTTTTATTCTCTTCAGCCCTGGCTAGTTTTCACGTTGGCTAATTAATATATCCCCTATTAATTAACTCCACCTATTTTCCACATGTACTATGACGGGATGGATTAAGTCCCAAACTCTTCTCACCCCTCCTCCTTTCCTGTGAAGGGTAGTTTCATCTGTCAATCAAATTGACCGATGCCCCCCCCCCCCCACGCCTGAAACAATGAAACCTGCTTTGGCGGCAATGCAGTTGCGTCATTACATTCCAATAGGCTGGTAACACCAGCCTTCCCAGTTGCTGGCAATAGTGTGTCAGCCATGTGTTCCTACTTTGCCGCTGTATTGCAGTGAGGTGTTAAGTATCTGGTCCTAATTGCTCCTTTGTGTTGGCAACTCAGACGTTGTCCCGTCTCCCCAATGTCTGGACTTATAGATAGGTGTTAGGCCTGCATTATATTGCCGTCTTTGGATCACACGGGGTTTTCCCCTGAGTAGCACTGCCATGTATTATTTCAGACGGATCTGGCTGACCCTCTTATCTCCCATTCTGCCGTGGCTGGTTCACACGTTAGGTCCTGTTGAACTAAGGTGTTAGGTGTCTGCCCCTATTCCAACCCCAGAATTGTAAACTAACACGTCAATCTCAACTGACTGGCTCCGCGATGTATCAACTGAAAACAGTGAGTTTTCAACCTTTGATAGCGCCCGCCGACTGGTGCCGTGGTGTCTGGGTTTTACGTTTGATCTGTACATCAAAGCTTTCTCAGACCTAACATTACAGAAATGATGGGCGTGCGTGGTCAAAAAGTATTTTCCTCTTGTTTTCAATCTTATTGCATTTCTATCATTTTCTGGTGGACGTTTATGCTTTTAGAGAATGATAAAAAAAAATTGTGGGCTCTTTAATTCCTTTTTAACTTGTGTCATTCGGATGCTGCTGGGGCTGTCCCGTCACAGTGTTATGCATGCATGCACGCAGGTGGTCAAATCCATTGGCCGACCGAAGCCGCATCACTATTTTTCACTTTTAAACATTACAACAAAATCCATTTCAGAGAGTAATGATGAAATTAAAGGTGAAAAATCAAATGAGAAATTGTGCCAAGAGGTATCAGTGACTTAATTAAGTTCTTTTGAGGACATTTTGTTAAATAATTGCATTAAATTAACGATTAAATATGATGTAGATATGATGTAGGAGATCATTTTCGTTTTCAACCTCCTATTAATAATCTGTTATTAGAAATTATAATTCAGAGGAGACCGACAACGCCCCAAAACATGACATTTTCTACAAATGACAATGGAAGATCACTTTCTGTATCATAGTAGATCAGACTTTTACCTAGCTGCGAAAAGTTCAAAGAGCTTGATTAACCAATTCTACAAAGTCCAATAGTGTTTTGATTTTGTTGCAAGTTGTTTGTTTTACAAGAAAAACTAACAGTCAGAGGTTTTCATACTGACCAGTCAGCTACTCATTTATCATTGTATGAAGCGAGTATAGAATATACGCAAGACTGTAAAAATGAATGGAATCCTTCTGTCATTACCAGTTAGTGTAGCATCAGGTGAAAGGAGCGTATCGAAACTCCAGCTTATTTGCGCCTATTTAAGAACACCAATGACCAACACTATCCAGTGCCGTCCACCGGGCGCTGGAACGCAAATTATTCCTCCCCACGACGCTTGACGGCAGAAGTGGAAGATGATGATGATGATGATGAATGACCAAAGAAATGTTGGTGATCTAGGATTGATAGTCATACAGAAGAAATTATGTGAACGTTTTGGAATATCAGATGTAATTGAAGTATTTTTTTTTTTAAACAAGAAAAGTGAATGTTTAACTCTTTGGACACATACATACGTTTTTTTTTTAAATTACAGCATTTATGTATGACAATTCCGTAAATATTTATTGATTGATTGATTGATTTAGGAACCGACATCACAGCATTCGGGACATTCCCATAAGCGCTCCGTCCCCATCCTCAGCAGCCAGCGAAGAGTTCCAACACTAATAGTTCCAGTAGCAATCTGATTATATGTCCGTCTCGCCTTTCCACTGAGCGTCGATCGTCGGCCAGATCCCCTCGTCACACCTCGCTGTCTCATTCTTACCAGACTATGGTGATCCTTTTGCTCCTCCGAGGTGTACACGTGCTCCCACAAGGCCGCAACCACGTCTGCCTTGTCATGCATCAATACTCCACCAAGTTTTGCCGAGCCAGCCAATCTGCCCTCCTGTTCATTCCCCAGAACACCGGCATGCCCAGGAGAAAAGATCCAGGTGATGCTTGCTACCCGTGACCTCCGAAGCGAAGCAAGCCACTCTGCACGAAGCCTGCCTGTCCTCACCCTCCTCAGCATGCTTTCTGGGTCAGTTACAATCACAATGTGTGTATGTATCGTGTTTTCTATCCAGCGGAAAGCTGCACTGACCGCCTCCACCTCCATTCTTAAGCTAGATGTAGTGTCATCATACGCCAGGCTCTCCTGCACCAAACGCCGACCATTAGTTTTTGTCAAGAACCCCCAGGCACTTCTCCTACCTCTCAACACCGACCTATCCGTGTAGATAATCACATCACCAGGGCGAGAATTTTCCTGAATTAGTTGCTGAATTTCCACTTCCGTGGCCCCTGCTGGCCACTCCCTGCACTCCCGGCTAAATGTGATTATAACTCTACACAAGTCTGACTGCACGGCTGGCACTCTGACCCACTCCTCTCCTCGCCTGATGTTCTCCAAGGGGCACACCTGTCTGATCGTATCCTCCGCCTGAGCCATCCATGATTTCCCTCTTATCAGTCTCTGACCCTTAATTACGTCCAGCGCCTCATGCAACAGGTGATCTGTGTCTGCAGCTACTCTGAGGTATGCCTTCGCTTGCATCACCTTATGCCTACCAGCAACAGTAGGCAGACCAAGGATGTAACGCATACACACTACCGGAGTGTCTCTGGTGCATCCCAGAATGACCCGCATAGCTTCATTCTGTATGCGCTCTAATTTCACCAGCTGACTCTTTGAGACAGTGAGCAGTCCTAGTCCATAATCAATCACTGAGAGGATCAAGTGCTGGTATAGTGTGAAGAGCATTCTCTGCTCTGTGTCCATTGCAGCCATAGTTTTAAGTGCATTGGGTCCCTTTTGAGATCGTGTCACAACCGTCTCCACATGGTCCTTGAAGGAAAGACTCCTGTCAAATGTGATTCCCAGATACTTCAGTTTGTTCTTTCTGTTGACGCTTCTACCATCTATCGTGAGGCTTGGGGCATCATCTCTCACAATCTTGTTGTCCAGAGAGCACCACAACACCGCCGCCTTTTCCGGGTTGATGACAGCACTCATTTCAGTGCACCAGTCAATCACTTTGTCTACTGTCACCTGTAGCTCCTGGGCTGTTTGATCCCTATTTCTCCCCTGCCTGTATGCAAGAATATCATCTGCAAATGTTAGAATCCTTCCAACCCCTGGTGCTTCTAGGTATGCAATCTTGCTCGTATACACATTAAAGAGCACCGGTGAGATTGCAGATCCCTGTGGCAGTCCCGGGGTTAAAATATGTGGCTCTGAGGTCCATGCGCCCAGACGGAGAGCAACCTGACGAGAATGCAGGACGGCTGCTATCCAATTCACCAATCAGGTATTGATCCCCTTCTCCATAAGTGCGGTCATCAAAATATCATAGCGAACTCTATTGTACGCATCCTCGAGATCAAGCGCTGCCGCCATCGTTTCCTGATTGATATTAGTTTAAATATTTATTTAAGATATTATACATTTTATACAATTAGTATAATGAGCCACATCACGAAGATTGTGCTAAGAATTATCATGCAAAGCGTTAGGAAGGAAATATAACCCGAAATAGGAGAAGAACAATGTGGGTTTGTAGAAGGAAAGGGTACAATAAATGTTGTGTACATGCTGAGAACAGTAATTCAACGTTTTATAGAAGTAAATAAAGATATACATCTTTGCTTTATTGACTACACAAAGGCATTCGATAGTAAACATGATAGAGATGCTTGCATATCTACAAATTAATAGGGAAGCCCTTAGATTTGTAAAGAACATATATTGGAAACAAATAGCTGCCATCAGCATTGAAAATGAAGTAGGTCAATATCAACCTATTAAGAGAGGTGAGAGACAGGGATGTGTAATGTTTCCAGATCTGTTTTCCCTGTATAGTGAAAATATTTTCAGAAACGTACAAGGTATGAAAGGACCCATCATTGGAGAAAGACTCATCAATAACATTAGATATGCAGATGATACAATATTTATTGCAGACAATGAGCAGTATCTGCAACAATTAGTAGATGCGGTTGTTGCACACAGTGAACAACTAGGATTAAAATTAAATTGTAAGAAGACACAAATTATGGTCGTCACTAGGAAGAAGGAAATACCACAATGTAATATACAAGAAAATAAAAATATTCTTAAACAAGTGAATCGATACAATCATCTCGGAATAGTCATAACATCAAATGGTCGATGTTTTGAAGAGGTTAGAACAAGAATCGCCATGGTGAAAATAGCCTTTTACAAGATGGAAAACATACTGACCAAGGAAAAGATGCCAATTGCAACGAGAAAAAGAGTGTTGAGGTGTACATAGAACCCGTACTTTTGTATGGATGTGACGCGAGGACAATGAGCAGACCAGCTGACAAACATCTGATAGCTGTGGAAATGTGGTTTCTGGGGAAAATGCAAAGAATGCAATGGACAGACAGAAAAACCAGTGACCAAGTCATACAAGAACAAATGGAAATCATACACTGGTCAGAGAAGTTATACGTAGACAGTCCAAATATTTTGGTCACAGTATGAGAAGCAATAAATTGAAAAACTTGATGACAACTTGTTGGATCGAGGGGAAGAGATCATGGGGAAGGCAGAGCAATAAATATCTGTTTGGCTTGGCCACGTGGTGTGGTCGAGACAAGAACACTGAGCTGATCCACGACTCTAGTGATCGAGTGAGATAGCGACGCATGACCGCCCAGACTTATCGGCATGCCACATAATGAATGAATGAAACACAGATCTGCATCTTTGCTTCATTGACTACACTGGCTTTCCATAAAGAAAGACATGTCAACATAATGAACATGCTGACAGATCTACAAATGAATGGGAAAGACCTTAGACTTACAAAACATAAATATTGGAAACAGCAAGCTGCCATAAAGATTGAAAATGAAGTAAATTAATATCAACCTATTAAGAGAAGTGCGCAACAAGGATGTGTAATATCTCCAGATGTGTCTTCCCTATACATTGAAAATATTTTTAGCAATTTAGAAGATATGAGATGAATCACCATTGGAGGTCATCAATAGCATTAGATATCGGATAATACAGTATTGTTTGCAGACATTGAACAGGATCTGCAACATTTAGTAGATGCGGTGATTGTACACAATGAACAACTAGGGTTAGAATTAAATTGTAAGAAGACAGAGATTATGGTCGCCACTATGAAGAAAGAAATACTCAATGTAATTAAATATACGGGTAATTGGGAATATTCTTAAAAAGGTGAATCGGTACAACTATCTCGGAATAGTCAAAACATCTGATGGAGTGTGCCTTGAAAAGATTAGAACAAGAATCGCTATGGCAAATGTAGCCTTTTGCAAGATGAAAAACACACGGACCAATAACAATAATGTTAATTGCAACGAGAAAAAGAGTGTTGAAGAGCAAGACAGAACCTATATTTTTGCATGGATGTGAAACGTGGAAAAGCGGACAAGCTGAAAAACATCTGAATGCAGTGGAAATGTAGTTTCTGAGGAAAATGCAAAGATTACTATCAACAGACAGAAAAACCAATGAGCAGTCCTACGAGAAGCAAATGAAAACCGTAAAATGGGTAGAGAAATTAGACGTAGAAAGTCACAGTTATGTGTGAATGTTATGAGAAGAAATAAACTAGATAAATTGGCGACAACTGGCAAGATTTGGGGGGAAAGAACAAGGGGAAGGCAGAGAAGTAAATATTTGGATGGCTTGGACACTTGGCATGGTCAAGACAAGAACACAGAGATGATCCACGATTCTGGTGATCGTGTGAGTTTGTGAAACATGACCGCCCAATCTTATCGGAATGGCAAATGAGCACAGTTAAAGCTAAATCTGTAAGATCTTGAAAGGATTTTCACCGGTGGCATCCCTGTATGAGGCTATTTCTGTCCACAGTCCAAGTGTGTCAGAGGTCTGTGTCCACTGCATATGATGAAGTTTTTCCACTGGAAATCGATGCGGTTGAGAGTAGCTGCATCTTCTACAAACATTTTAGCAAGATCCAATATACAGGGCTTCATTGGCTGTAGACATTCACTTCCACTAAGACATGACATGGACTGCAACACTCGAACGTTATCGGGTGTACGTAAACGCAGCTGTGTCAATAGCTCTATTAAAAACTGAATGCACCTTCCACGAATTTCTTTCTCATCGGTGTCATGATAATCACCGTGGTTTAACCAGTTGATAAAAATACAGGTAGTCGGGTTAACGGCATGTTTTCAAGGCCACCCTTGTTTTAAACCGGTACAGAAAAAACAGTCTGTGTTGCAGCTGCACTTGTTTACTTCTGGTCGGCAAAATAGGAACATTCGAGAGACATTGAGAAGTTCCGACATCAAAGCGAATTGACGGCTTGTTGTTGGGACAATGCGGGAACTCGCTACCTTGTTTGGGTGTCAGGACAGGGGGAGATAACTGTGAACAAGAAAAGATAACTCTTGTAGTGATTTAATTTAAGGGGAGAGCACTGATTCTGAAATGGGTAATCTGCCCTTGAAACCATCTAGAATTTTGAGATCAAAAACGTCAAGGGAACAATTTAAGGCCAAAGAAACATGATTTGGACACAGTGTAACTGTAACTGGACAGTTGATCTAGGCAGTAGTGTTTTGGCACTGCAGTTATGGATTGTAATAATGTCTACCGTGTGTGAATTAAGTGGATTTAATTTTACACGTGCCTGTCATGGCAAATGTAGATGTGATTTAAAGAACTGCGGTGTTGCCTAAGGTAGTTCATATTGTATAATTAATCCTAATTAATTTAGGCAGTAGCATGGTTGAAACTAGCTAGAGTAGTGAAGTGATAATTAGCTCTGTTAGTTGAAAATAGAGTAGTGAAGTGTTGATAAGCTCTACTAGTTGAGAATTGAGTAATGGGGGATAATGGGGATCTTCCAGTGGGTGTTCCCTGGTGGGCGGGGTTCCGCATTCTGTTTGTTGTTGTTTTTTTCTTCTTGTCTTGGCCTGATGAAAACCAATGGGTTGAGTTCATCTGTCCCTGACAGAGTTAGGTTCACTGTATTTTTATGAGCAGGGCCGATAGCCCACGATCATCTAATAGGGATCAGTGACGGGGAGGCTATCACCAGTTGTGTTATATATTTTACAAGTTCCCTCTGGTTGGGATGAAGAACACAGAACCATTGAAATATCAGATCCTGGATAATTTTTGGTGCAGGAAGATTGGCCAGCAACTTTCTCAATGAGCCTATGCTAGAATAAGTTGATAAACATTTCTCGGTGGAGCTGAATGGTATAAGTATCCCACAGGATAAATATTGAGAAGATTACGAAGAAGATTTCACACTACCTGTGGATAGCAACATAGTAATGGGTTTTGATTTTCAAACCATTCGTGAATATACCAGTGATGATGGATGTTCAGTCCACTTATTACTAGAACAGTAGGGATTGATGTTCACATTACATGAACCAAAACATTGGAGAGTGGTTGTTCCACGTATCAAAGAAATCATAACATTAAGACGTTATCAAGAACATTAAGAGATCTATTTTGGTTTAGATACAATGACTGCTTTAAGAGTGAAAACTGTAGAACATTTCGCAAGAAGGAAAAACGTCATGTTCATGGGACAGTGTTCCACTTTTCACTGGGCAGGAATTGTGTGGTCTCAGTTTCTATAAACTATTAGGAACAGTTATTTTTGTTAGGAACAAAAATAGTATCATTCCCAGACTGTAGATTTGAATGGGAATCAGACCTCATGGGTATCAAAGCTTCTGGAGGAGGACATGTCTGGAGGGAGAGACGCGGCATTTGGTGAGGTCCATTGTGCTGATTCTTGTGATGTCGTGTAATCCTTGCCATGATGAGTGGACTCTGATCATGAACTTTGTGGTCTAACCTCTACATTTACATTAGAATACACAACACACATTTTCTTCGCATACACGTCTCACGTACATTACACTTTTCTTTTAATAAATTAATCTTTATTAATTTTTAGAAGCAAGAGTTGTTGAATATGTTGCGTTGGGGAAGCATGAGAGGGGGCATGATCCAGGGGTGAGCAAGAGTGAGAAAAAGGTGTCTTCAGATTGAGGGAGTGTTGTGGATGGAGTCTGCTGGATATCTCCAGGATATTAAAAAAGGGGTAAAATATAATGTGGGTGTTGACTCCCCTGACTCCAGGGACGACACTTTAAAGTAAGACACGACAATCGGGAAACTTGTAGTCTGCTATTTCTTTCTCAAACTCATAACCTAGATTGGAATTAGGATCTAAATAATCTTGAATAGCATCACTTTCTGTTATTTTTTTCCCAGGAATAGCAATCTTTGAACTGATAGAATCAATGAGCTGGACAAGATCGCTGAGTAGTTTTGTTGGATCCTGTATATCTGCTTCGAATTTCTTATTCACACTTTTACCTTCTCCGAGAATATGCTTGAGAAATATGAGATACACATAGTTTTTCATGTCGCTAAACATAGAATGTAGAAGTTCTGCTGTATAACAGCGCTCGTTGAGTCTTGCTACATCAAAATGAATTCTGAGCTCGACTCGGCTTTTTAGTGTCCCCAAAATGATTTTTTTAAAATAATTTTTACCCACCCAAAAAAGCACTAAAAAGCACCCAAAATATTTTGTGAAGCACTAAATTTACGCAGCCGCGCTAAAAGCATATTTTCGCACTAAATTACTTGAAAAAGCACTAAATTTAGTGCGAAAAGCACTAAAATGGCAACACTGCTCTGAATATCACAAATTTGAGCCGATTACATGAAATGTGATTGAGACTTAGTCAGTTCCGACTTCGAGGGAAATAGGGAAGATACCTTAACCAACTCCTTATGTGAACAGTGAACAAAACTACTTTTGGGTGGCTGTTGCATCGCATCCCTGAGCACGCATGTGAATGCCAAATGTACAATTACGACGTTCGATAAGCATAACGTAACATACTGAAGGTCCTAAATTGTTTATTGCAGGAAGAACATTGAAAACCTCTACAGCCTTGTTCCAAGCAGTTCGTTGAATTAAATAGCTCGATAATCACTTCGTCGTGTAATGTTACATATTGCACGGATAAGGAACTTAGGTAGCACATTGGTTAATAAAACTGCATCATATCATTTTGCAGACGTTCTCCAGTTGTGTGTGAGTTTCAGTTTCTTCGTGTTTTTCAATTACTTGCGTATCTTTAACAAGTTGCAGCCAGTTTTCGGATCACGCCACTTATCCGACAGATTTGCAAAACGTCAACAAGCAAACCAAAGCAAAGTGTTTGCCCATGTTACAGTATATAGGTTAGCGGGTTAGGAGGGTATCCCCTATCAAAAGAAATGTAAGACGCCTCGTTTCTGCTGTTAGTCTACGGGACATAATTGGGAAATGTGTAGTACACGTTTAGCACTCCCCCCCCCCCCCCCCCCAAAAAAAAAAAGAACTAAACATCTGGGTTACGTGGAGCCATAGAAGCAGATGGTGGTTGGAGTGTGAGAGCAGCCGAGAGATTGTTGTTGGTTATAGTCTGCACTCTGTGACGATAGGCAGATGATCTCATCAGTAGAGACAATGGCTACGGCCACCGACTAGTACAGTCACTGCCCAACAGGACAGAAACGGCAAACTACCTTCTGCAAAACTTGCCAAGAAACCCTAACAACCATAATGCCCTGAATATCGGTGGTCATGAAATACCAGAGATTCGATATGCTGATGATACAGTATTACTATCCACAACACAGAATGGTATAGACAAACTAATAACCTCAACCCAAAAGAATAGTGAAAATCACAACTTCTATCTTAACATAGCAATAACAATGATAATGCATACAGATAAACTAATATGGGTAACGAAATGAGGAAACTTTAAAGGTGGTGGAAAATTTCAAATATCTCGGTTCATTAATTACCAACAATGGTACTACAGGAAAACTGAGTTTGGTATTTTTGACTGCAATTTCCTCAAGCCATGCTTCTTTTGCCTCTTTATATAATATTCTGACTTCTCTGTGAGTTTCTTCATATTTGGCAGGATTATTTCTGTAGAGTCTTCTTGTTTCCATTAGTTATAAAATTTCTTCAGTCATCCATTTCTTACGACCCACCTTCTTTAATTTTGGAAAAGTTGTTTCTGCAGCTAAACTGATTGAATTCTTCAACATTTCCCATTGATCATCCACATCTTGGAATAGGATCTCTAGATCAGACAATATGTCAAATCTGTTCTGTACTTCTATGTTGAATTTGTTTTGTATTTCCTTGTCATTACTCAATGTACACAAATCATATTCAGTGTTACGTGTTACATACTTGTCTTTCTTTAACTTTACCCTCAATGTGCCTGTTAGTAATCTGTGGTCACTATAACAATCAGCACTGGGAACTGTTTTTGCTATTGTTAACTCATTTCTAAATCTTCTGCTTTTCAGAATGTAATCAATCTGGTTTCTAATCCTGCTATCAGGACTCCTCCATGTCAATAATCTTCTCGGGTGTTGTTTAAACCAGGTGTTTCCTACAATCATTTCCTGCTCTTTTGCCCACTCTACATGTCTATATCCTCTTTCATTTCTCTCTCCTAAACCATAGAGGTTTAATAATACATGTACAGACCTACAAGCACTTGGAATCAACGACTGGCAAGAGAAGGTCCACCAGAGAGACGAATGGAGACGGATTGTATTTGCAGCAAAGAACCTCAATGGCTCGGAACGCTGAAGAAGAAGAAGAAACCATAGTTTCCTACTGTGTATCTATCACCTTGATTTCCTACTTTTGCGTTGAAGTCTTATATTATAATGTTTATTTCTGAATTTTTACATTTCTTTAAAGCAGACTATGTCATTATAAAATTCATCTACAATATCTTCACTGGATTCTCCTGTTGCGGTATATACTTGAATAACGTTTATGCTAAAAAGTCTGCTGCTTAATTTAACAAGTAGAACTCTGTCTGACACGGCCCGATATCTTTGAACAGATTTTGATTTTTGCCGGTCCAAGATAATTGCCACCCCCTTTGTCGAACCTCTCTTCCAGAACACTTAACCTTTAGGATTCACATCAAGCAGCTTAACTGTGCCACCAGAAACCCCATATATCAATATATTGAACCACAGGACACAACACTGTTTGATCATTTGTGTCTTTGACATCAATTATGACTTTCTCAATATTTAGAAATAGCACAAACATCATATCTTTAGAGATAAACTACTAAATTCTAGAATGGGTGTATGAACTAGAGACAGGTTTTTCATTATTAATATTTTCGACACTCCATTTGATAGTATCTGCACGGATATAACATGATTTGTTCACAACATCTTCTTTGGTAGTCTTTTGGTTTATATCAAATAGTTCACAACTTCGTCCCTCATCGGCATCCTATGACCGTTGTGTGACGTCGATATTTTCAGCTCTGTATTCCACACTGCCTCCCATAACGTCTTCGATTCTATGCTGATACTTTTAATCGATGTCACTAACTTACAGTTGTACGGCATGTGGGACATTTCTGTATGAGTTGAGGAACACAGTTGTGAGAACTGAGGGACACTTGTATGTGAGCTGAGGAATATAGATGTAAGACGTGAGGGACACTTCATACGGCAATCCGCTTTGCGGAAAGAGACCAACCCTTGTGGGATCAAATCTGGTGCTATGATCATCTCGCCTTTAATCCCTTTCCCCATGTTTAAAATGCCTTCTACGACTCAGTTTTCCAGAGGGTTCTCTGCCAAATAACCAACATTCTCATGCAAGTACATATTTACATGTCATCTTTCACTGTATACAACTCTTTCAATGCAGACCACTGCATTCCTCCAGGACGTTCAACATCCACCTTTTTCTTTAGCATGGTTTTCAGTGGGATATTGATATTTTGTCATTTTATGAGCTGAACATACTTGATTTGTCAACCGTTGATCTTACATAGAGCATCTACATTCATTATTAGTTTGTTCAGGCCATCTGTATTTTTTCAGGTCATTTTTATTTATTGTTCAGGCCATTCTTATTATATAGATATTATAGGGGAAAATGAACAAACGACATTAGAAATCTTGACTCACTTAAAGGAAAAAGCCCAACCAAGATAAGAAATGACATAGTCTGCTTTAAAGAAATGTAAAAATTCAGAAATAAACATTATAATAGGAGACTTCAACGCAAAAGTAGGAAATCAAGGTGATAGATACACAGTAGGAAACTATGGTTTAGGAGAGAGAACAACATCTACTAAAATCAAATGCGCTATCTCGTAACACCAAAATCACAATATACAAAACACTGATCAGACCAGTTGTGCTGTATGGCTCTGAAACCTGGAGCACAACGAAAGGAGACGAAGCCTTGTTACACACCTTTGAGAACAAAGTTTTAAGACGCATCTTTGGACCCATTAGGGATACACAAAGTGGAGAGTGGAAAAGAAGAAGTAACAAAGACATTTATGATCTGTTTAAGTCCCTGCTAATCACTGGTATCATGAAGGCTAATAGACTACAATGGCTGGGGCATATAGAAAGAATGGAAGATAATAGGGAAACAAAACTCGCTTACACTCAGGAAATAAATGACCGTAGACCAAGAAGATGGTGGAGAGATAATATATACACAGACCTACAAGCACTTGGAATCAACGACTGGCAAGAGAATGTCAACCAGAGAGACGAATGGAAACGGATTGTATCTGCAGCAAAGAACCTCAATGGCTGGGAACGCTGAAAAAGAAGAATATTCTTATTTGATCAGGTCATCTTCATTTGTTGTTCGGGCCATCTTTATTTGTTGTTCTGCAACACAACTAGTCAAATTGACATAAAGGAACCGACAAAACTACTGAGACATAATGAAACTAACACAATAAGTGAAACACATACAAAGAAAACTATAACAATCGAAGAAATCAACACAAAAGAAAACGAAAAATCTGTAGACAACTACAAAGACATCAACAAATATTTGGAAGAGGTGCAGTTGTAAACACCTTCGTTATTTAAGAAAATATATTTAGCTACAGTGTTAGATCCCCACACAGACAATCACAGGCATTAACAAACACATCAGACATTTCATCTTCAGCAACAAAGTTCAGAGTATACAACACACAACAACAGCACTACAAGGCTTACTATAAGCATTAAGAATAAACCATACAGGCCTCATCATCAGTCATCCAGAGTAACACTCACTAATATTAACTACACTGCAGTTAGAATAAAATTAGATAATTTTGAGAACAGATGTCTTAGAAGAATTCTAAACCTCCACTAGACAAACTTCAGAACCAATACACAAATAATACAAGAGACTAAGCAACATATTGTATCCAATTGTATAAGAAAACGCCGTTGGAACTACATCGGCCATGTGCTCAGAATGGACAAGACAAGACTCCCCTAGTAGATGTCAATTGGGGGTTTGGGGCCAAAAGGGTCGGGGCACCACAGGAGCGCCAAAAGAAAGCCCCACTAGGGACCCAACCCCCAGGGCCCCGGGGCGCGACCGCCCGACCGGGCCGTCCTCTGTATCCCGGAGCGCACTCGGGCGACCGAGCCATCGATTTAGAGTGTATCATCTACAGACATACCAAGATGCGCACCGCGAAGAACAGTTGTAACTATAGCACAAAAATCGCCGGGGCAACCCCGAGTGCTGGCAACCATATTTTGTTATAGGGGGGTGACTATACTGCGTTACACAATTAGAGCCTTATCAACCAGCCATATCAAGATGGGCACCGCTATGCGAATACGAACGGGAGCACTCGGCGAGCGGGTACGCCCTCTCACCAAGCACCACCAACACAAATTGCAACAGCCCGGACCCTCTCCCAGAAATATTAGGGGGCGCCGGGCAGCGCGTCGAGTTACAGGTTGACTTATTGGGCACATACAGATGGAGACCTATGGATGTGAGTGGCCGAAGCTCGATACAGAACTTCACTGCGGCCGCCCAGCCATCGACCTTTATTGTTCTTGGCACGATGAACAGGCAAAGCGGGGCGAGGCGATAGAAGAGTGTATATTCTGTGAGAGGGGTGTTAGGAAACCATATGAGATGTGTGAGCGTTGCACGTTAGATGCGCTTCATAAGATGTTTCGGAAGTTTGAAAAGACGACCGGCATCAAGCTGCTACTCTATAAAGGGATGAAGCTAAGTCCTTAATATGAACCAGAGGGCCGCCCACCATACCAACGATAAATAGGTGTATAATGGGGCACATACATCCACACACGTACGCACGCATTCACACACACATCCACACACGCCCCGATAATCACAATTGCGCGCCAGACGCCACTTCCTGCTTGAATGATCACGCCGGAAGGACCGTGATCAAAAAATAGAAGCGTGATCAATTTGTCTTTGCGTGACGAGTTTTATGAACGAGTGCCGCGCCGTGATTTTTGTTCTCGCGAAAAAAAAATCCCACGCGTGCCGCGCGGTGATTTTTTTTTTTTTGTTCTCGTGAAAAATCCCACAAGGCAAGCGCCAGTTAGCTTTGTGTAGCCAACCTTCATTGTGGAGACGACACTTGATTGAGTCAGCTGAAACATATTTGAGTGTATTGTTAGAATAACACTTGAGATGTTAAGTGTATTACTTCTGTGTAGTGGGAATCCGCCGCTCTTAGTATTCTTTCGTATTCATTACTTCCATATAAAGTTTTACCAAACAGAATTACACCACATGGTGTATGGTGTTGATACATGTCGTTGCGGTGATTAGCCTTCATCAACAAACAAAACATATAGAACAGGAAATCTCTTCATTCACATGTGACAATAGGATGAGAAAAATGGAAAAGCAATGAATGGAAAAAATATTTATACATACCTCAGAATTTTTCATTGTTTTATCTGAGGAGTATATCCTATTACTGAAATCCACTGGCGGATCGTTCGACGGAATAGGGGGGTGGTTCAAAACTGTCCTGATCGCGTATACAAGTTATTTCGATCCTATAGCTTTGACGAATTCTGCCCGTGCCTGGTCCCGCCCTTTCAGAATGAGAGACTTTTTTGTCTCTTCGTCTAGATCCGCCGGCGACTTGCTCCGAATATCTTTTTTCAACTGGTGAAATTTATTTTCTTCAGCTGTAATTATTTTATACTCCACGTCTGTAATTCTCCCATCATCCAAAGCCTTTGAAACAAGGTCGGCTATACTAGAAAGCTTAGCCGTCGCCAGAGTGCAAATTTCATCGTGTTTCTTAGCTTTCGATGTTAGTTTGCGGGACGCTAGCTTGCTCCCAGCGGACATGATTCCACAAGCTAGGGCAGCTATCTCGAGCCCGACAACTATAGGGGCAGCGATAATGGTGGTAAGAAGCCCAACACCCCCCACCCCCATACCAAGGCTAGCCGCCAGCATCGCGCTGTCCATAGCGTCTAATGCATTAACGGCACGCCGATATTTTTTATACAGTGCAGCCCGTTTGTCCCTTTCATCTTCCAGAGACTTCCGAAGACGGGTAAGCTCTTGAATACGATAGGCACCGCCGTCACTAGTATCGATTGTAGGATAGAGCGGCATTATTCTTTGCGCGTCAAACCTACTTCTTCAACTGAGATATTAAATGTTCAATGCGAACGGTGCTAATCGGCCCTGTAGTGAACAAAAGCCGGACAAAAGCAGTAACGGTAGTAAAAATGATTTCATCTACCGCAACCTCACCGAGCTCTACTATAATATCCGTCTCTGTTGCCCGGGCCGCCCACGTCCCGTCGGCCGCGGAAGTAATGACGAGAGCAACATGCCTGGGGAGTGATGACGCACTCCATTTAATAGAGACCCCAGGAAGGACTGGGGCAAACTCTGTCTGTGCCACAGGCCCAATAGCTAACTCGAGATAGATGGTTGACTCCTTAGGAGGCTTACCTAGCATATCAAGGTCAGCTTTACACTATGTAACATCCTTCAGGCAATATTTAGTCCCCTGGGCTTTAGCCTCAGTCGCCGATACGGCATAGAAGAGAGCCCTGGCGCACTGCATTTTCAGAAATGACTGGTAGGTCACAACAGGAGACTTGTTGGGGCGTGTGACTGTCCTGCAGGCCTGATAACTCATAAACACCTTGCCCATGTTGGTTAACCTGATAAGTATCCCATTGGGCTCGAGATGAGTATATCCCGTGCGAAGCTCAAGCTGCAGATCCCAGTCATCGTCGTCGGGATGGTCTATGGCGGCACGAGCATTGACCCCCTGGGGAGTGAGCTGGAGGCCATAGATCTTGTAGTTATGACCCGGCTCCCGCCACCCAATAGTGTCGGCCAAATCAGCAAAGGTTAGGGTAGAGCATGCTCTTGGGCGATGCCTTCCTGGACCTTCTGAATCAGCCATTGTATTTTCTGATGTGGAGTTCACAACTTAGATATGCCAACGGCACAGCTTTGCCTTGTTCATCACGGACCGAAAGTCTAATATCGTTTAAAGTTCCTGTCTCCAACTTCTTATAACGAGGCATAGAGAAAACCTCGTGTCTCCCTTGATTACATTCCACATTTTTAACAGGCACAGCCCTGAGGAGTGTGGAGGGAAGCGAATTATACCGGTTCTCATATGATGATCGACCCTTAAGATGGAAGTACAACTCCTTATATATTAGGAGTTTAGGAAATGCTGTTCCAACCAAAGCGTTATTAACCAAAACATAATCGAAAAGCCCAAGAGTGTAGGCTAGGCCACCCTCTATCATATCGGGCGCATACATACCAGCGAGAGTTACAAGGCCAGTTGCGGGGTTCAGCGTCAGAGAAAACTTGCGAGGCTCAAAGAATTGCTTGTTTAGGGTACATACGTCGTAGTACCCATCGGGGATAACAATCTGTTCACCCCCCACCTGGAATTTATTATTGGACATCTCCTGGGAAATATTAACCCACGTTGGATAGAACAATAATTCCACAATAGCTACCTCTAGGTCACCATCGCGATTGTCTAGGACCAGGTTGAGGGGGATGGGTTCCCCATGCTGAATGTTGGTTAATGTGATGTACATATTAGCACGTCTAATAATGATAATTTACGAGTTCAATAAGGACGATAAATTCCCATCGGAGCAGCCATGTCTGATGTGGAGTACACAGCTTAGATATGCCAGTGGCACGTCGTCACCCTTTTCATCTCGGACTGAAAGTCTTATACCCCCCACAGTTCCAGTTTCCAGCTTTTTATAATGAGGCATAGAGAAAAGCTCATGTCTTCCTTGATTACATTCCTCTTTTTTAACAGGTACAGCCCGTAGGAGTGTGGAGGGAAGCGAATTATGACGGTTTTCATATGATGATAGGCCCTCGAGATGAATGTACAACTCCTTATATATGATAAGGTTAGGAAACTTCGACGCATAGAATGTAAACACCTCATTGAACAGCTTACTTCTATCGTCTAAGCCGAACCCAAGAACCCCACCTAGCCCTCCCCACGCTAAGGCCACCCCCGATTTTATACCACCGAAACTTACAAGGCCAGTTGCGGGGTTGAAAGAAAGAGAGAGCTTCCGTGGCTCAAAGAATTGCTTGTTGAGAGCACAGACATCATAATACCCGTCGGGGATAGTAACAACTTCGTCACCATATTTGAACCAATTGTTTTTCAGCTTCTCGGAAATATTAACCCACGCGGGGTAGAACAACAATTCCACGATAGCCACCTCTAGGTCACCATCGCGATTGTCTAGGACCGGGTTGAGGGGGATGGGTTCCCCGTGTTGAACGCTGCTAAGTGTGAAAAACATATTAGCACAGCTAATAATAATGACTGCTTACGAGTTCAATAAGGACGCCAAATACCCGGCGGGTGGGGTATACCCATTTGCACAAATAAAGGATCTCACAAAGGTGGACATACAGGTCAACCTCCAAGGAGCCTTTCCAACACAGTTCCCCAATGTGTTTGAAAAATACCGGTTGCCATACGTGGAGTCAGACCAGATCGTACAAGCCTGGTACAGCAAACCGATGCAATTCTGGCAAAACCAACTCAACTTCGCTGTATGGTGTGCCACGGCGGGGTGTGGGGTGTCCGCGCAGGAGCATCTGGCCGACCCTGACCCACTAACACGAGCCGTCTTCACATTCCATGTCTACTACCAGATTCGTCGAATCCTTAAAGAGATGCGTGTGGCTCTACCACAAGACCAGGGTTGGACCGCCTTTGAAAATCCCTACGATGTAAGAGCCTATCAGCGTCTATGCGCGGAATTTGGGGGTTTCTCAGAATGATAAATGGAGACGGCTCGGGAAGAATAACGGGTTGGGGAGTGTATACATTTACTGGACGAATAGTGGTTATCACGTCCTGAATGACGGTCAAGGTGGTTATATGATCCAAAGCGACTATCATTCACACAAAAGACCACAAACGATGTACTACACATAGATTACATCTCACAAGATGATCCTCAAGCTGACTCCGCCTGGCGGAGTTTCGTTCTTAACAAGTCACAGGGCTTCACTCACCCTGGCGGTGTTGAGCGAATAAATGACAGCATTCGAACCTATGTGTGGGCCGTCTTAGGGGCCCAGGCCCAGACTAGAACACGAATTCTGGGAACTGGAACGGCGTTTGATGCCCAGAAGCAATTCCTGGTATTAGTAGAAGACGCCATCTCTGCGCCCGTCGATCTCACGGCGGCCATCAAAAGATATCAGGATGTGATACAAAACGCGAGCTCAGAAGTTAATTATGTCTTTGGAACGGGGTTGTATATGGCCCCCAGCGACATGCTGCTCCGCATTGGCCAGATAGCTGGATATAACAACATGATCGTCATCGCAGAGCCAGGCCTACAGCGTGGACTGAATACGACCATTAATGTCCCAGACCCTAAGCTGTCCAGCATTGCACAGCCGCCACCGATGGTAGAGCTGCCCAGCAATGCTCAGCCAGCGCAGCCGACCACTAGCATAGCTGATAAGGCAGCTGGGCTGCAGCATCAAAACGAAAAGATAGCACTCATTGCTAGGGGTGTCGCAGTCGGTCTAGTGGCCCTATGGTTAGTTCACCGCAATTAGCCGCTCTCTGATAGCCAGCAGCAGCAAGCCACCAAGTGCAACCACTAATGCCCAGAGATTTCCAGCCAGCCATCCCACACCCTTACTCAAGAAGTTAAGGAGCCAGGAGATAATACCGCCTATGATTCCCGGGAGTGCCACCGCAGCCTTACTAGCTAGCCTGGCTAGAAGGCTCGCTAGGTCTTTCAGTTTCTGTCGAATCCATTCCTTAGCCCCAGGGCCAGGTGGCGGGCCAGGTGGTGGGCCAGGCGGTGGGGTAGGACCACCACCACCACCAGTAATTGCTAGGGTGATAGTGGAAATTAAGAGGTCGATCGCTGTGAGAATGCTCGTTATGGTGATACCCTGCTCTCGGAACAGAGTCCGCAGCCTCTCACCCAGTGTGGTGTCTTCATTGAATACCCGATGAATGGTTTCACGGATCCGGCTGAACTTGGTGCGCAAGTCTTCGTGTAACTCAGCGACTTCTATTAAAAGCCTCTTCTTAGCTTCTTCAATATCGGCAATCTTTTGCTCTTGAAAGTCCCTGCTCTCCTCATTGGGTGCTATCAACATTTTCCGCCGCCGTATGGCGATCTCTTTTTCTTGCTGGTCGAGAATAACGAGATAGTTTGTGAGTTTACCTTTAATCGTTGTCACCGCTTTGTCAAGCGCCATGATCCCCCGGAGTTCTCTCACTGGAGGTAGGCCTTTCTCCCCCAGGTACTGGTCTACGTGTGAAGTTTCTAAAACACGCTGCACTTCTGGACTCGACATGGCCCGTTCTAAGATATTGCCAATATTTGAAGCTATTTGTGGGACATCCTGAATATCTGCACCACCTAGAGCAACTTCTTCCTCAGCCAGATCACTATAAGTCTGCTTGAGGATGGTGACAGCCTTTGGTGGTATTTTTCTCCCAAACCCCAATACCGCTCTGGTACTCGCTCTGAGGCTACTCAAAGCTAAAGGCATACCATCCAACTTTGTAATCCTTTCGCGCCCAACATAGAGCGCATTATTGCTATCCAACCTAATTTTTGTATAATCTTTGCCTGTTATAGGTGTGATACCCCACAGCTCCTTCACCCTTTTAAAATAATCATCAATGGCGCTGTTTTCTAGCTCCACTTGTAAGTTTCGCCCCCCCCCCCCCCCCTGTGACGTCTCCCCCTGTGACGGCCACTCGGTATTAACAATGCGGGGATTATCGACATCAAAATCGTCGTCGATGAAGCCTGTCTCTTCTTCCTCACCCGTTTCAGGCCTCCCCTCTTCACCACCAAAATCAGTCAGCTCAACTCTATCCATATTAGATATTGCTACAAAGCAATAAACATCTAGCCATGTCTTCAAGTGCATATGGTCGTAAGCTTAACCCTTACCGCCGTCTCCGGGAGCCGCTCGGTGTGAAAGGATTGCGGCAAACGATAATCGTGACCAACAATCCTTCTACGATCAGTCCGAAGCAGCAGTTACTAGTTCGTTTTCCCAATCTCGGTGCACACGATGTTATCGTGCCTGGGTCAGTGCGGCTGGCATTCAATGTCGACCTCAGTTCCCCTGATGTCAACCGGTTCGTGGTCCAGAACCTCGGCCGAGCGCTGGTTCAAAAGCTGACCGTTAGGCTCTCCGGCAATGAAGTCTTTTCTCTTGTGGACAGTGACGTCTACAACATCTACCTGGATCTTTGGAAGAGTCGATCGGAGCGGGCGAGCGCTGTGTATCAAGGCATCGATACAAGCACCGGCATGAATGTGACCAAGGCGAGTGTTGGTGCAGCGGATGCTGTTGTTCTGCCCGCCGCCAATGCGAGAGACGTGGCCATCGCGAAGGCCTTCAAAAACAGGTACTACATACCACTAGATTTTGAGCTGCTTGAAACGAATGCGCCCTTCTACCAATCTGCTCTTAGTGATCGGCTGGAGATTGAGTTGACCTTTAACGACGCTTCCCGCGTGATTCGCGCAACTGGTAAAGATGCCGGCAACTCCTCATACTCCCTAGAAAACATCTGTCTCGAGTACGAAGTAGTCACTGAACCCACGGTGGCCCGGCTAATTCGGAGCATGTATGAGAGCCGTATGGTGGTGTTATACGAGCGGGTCCTACGACATAGACGGATCCCTCAGAAAAAGGAGGACTCGATATGGAACATCAATCTGAACACACCCTGTAAGTCTTTGAAAGGCATTCTCCTATTATGGGAAGACCCCGCCAACCAAAAGGATTTTGCACGCCAGCCAGAGTTGTTTTACAACCCACAGATCACCAAAGTTGAAGTCATCGTAGAAGGACAAGCCAATCAGCTATTTGCGCACGGCTTAGCACCACACCAGCTCTGGGACGAAGCGAGGAAATTCTTCGCTGGTGGCCTCAAAAGGCACCCTGAGACAAGCGCAGTCGCCAAAGAGCTAGGATTGTTCGATGTTAGTCTAGGCGAGTACTTGACGTCAAAATTCTGCTTGTGGCTGGACTTCCGGACCTCCGACGATGACCATCTTCACGGCAGCGGCCGGCGTGTAGAGAACGGCTCTGAGGGCATCACTCTCCAGATCACGAAAGAGGCCGAACCGGCGGGGCCCCTGTACTGCTACGTTTATTTGGTTATGGACGGACAGCTGAACATCGACACCGGGAGATTTGTTAGTGCTGTTTATTAATGGAGTTCCCACTTAAGCCACACTCGGCCATCATCACGGGCCCCACATCGTGTGGTAAAACAGAATTCATTCTCAACCTCCTGGAAGGTCCGTACAGGGACGTTTTCGAGCATATTGTAATTGCTTGCCCTTCGGTACGATACAATGAAACATACCGGGCCCGGCCGTGGGTGTGGTCAGATCCCGAGGTCTTCATATTTGACCCCGGTGATCGGCTGCTCAAATGGCTAGAGGCCTTCTATAAAATGTTTCAGGGGACACCAACGTTATACATCATTGATGACTGCAGCACAGAGGACGCTATTGCGCAGAAGCGGACTATGTTGACTTATCTAGCTTTTAGCGGGCGACATGCCCAGCAAAGTCTGTGGGTTCAAACCCAGAAGTACAACGCCGTTGCGAAAGGCCTCAGAGCGCAGACACAATGGGTGGCGCTCTTCCATTCCAAGGATAAGGATAGCTTTGAAGACTGCCTGGATGAGAACTACATCATCCACTCTAGGGAGGAACGTGATGGGGTGCGAAAGCAACTCGAAGCTAATGAGTTCTCAAAGCTGGTACTGAGGACCATGTTCCCATTTTCTTATAAAGTGCTAAAAGCTGGTGAGGTTTGTTAGATACTAAGCATATGTTAAGCATCAGCTAAGCATCAGCTAAGCATATGTTAAGCATCAGCTAAGCATATGTTAAGCATCAGCTAAGCATGTATGAAGCAGTGCTTTGTTACTCTGTAACAGCCTTAGTTGTATTACAACTGATATGCACATGTTGTGTGCTTTGATGGGCTGTGCATTCCTATATTAGAGTTAGACGTTGGGTATTTGCAAACGCTGTGATGGATTGTGACACCATACTCGACCAGCTGTTACGTGAAGAGGCAAAGCCGGTAGAGTCTGCTCCGGAACCTACAACAACACCACAGTCCGGACATGCATCACCACCTGCCACAACGCCACAATCCGGACATGTGTTGCATCGTGAAAGGCTGGCAGCACTTGCGGCTGGGGGACGTGCCGGGCAGTACATAGGAGGTAAGTACTCCAAACTTACAGTGGAACAGGTTGAGGCCTTGCCTGATCAAGAAATTGAGAAGCTATATGCGAGACATGAGGCGAGGCTTGGAGCTGCAATAACAAAGACCCTAGGCACGGCTATGCTACAGATGTACGCACAAGTGGCAAGTATGTTCCTCCCCATTGCTGATAATCAAGCTTTGGTGACAGACCTGGAGGCCGACCCGTTTCTAGGGCATGCGCTAAACACAGTTACATGTGAACTCTACCATAAGTTCGGTATGTGCTTAGCACCTGCAACTGTCGCGCTAGCAACTTTTAGGCACTGCCATTTTGGACATATCTGTCCTAAGCAAGAACAAGATGGAGGAGGAGACCCCCGAAATTGCTCCACAGGAGAAACTAGTGACGAAGGACCTCAGGAAAGTTGCTGCTGGGAAGAGAGGAGCTGCTGCTCGAAAGAGTCGTGAAGCAGAGAGGTTGTCTCTAGCTCTGCAGCAGGCTGTTCGTGAGAAGAAACGAAAGTTAGCCCCCGAGCATGAGCAGGCCCCACCACCGCTGTTTCCAATAGTGCCAGTTCATTACCGTGGCTGGACTCCCTGGATTATCGAAGTGGCTGTCGTTGTCGTTGTCGTCGGAGTAATTAGGCAGAAAATGCGGCGGACTAAAGCACCTGTCCCGCCTGCGCCCTCCAAGCGACCGGAGACTAACATATTAAAGAATAGAGATCCATTTTATATGGAATAGTGGCAGGCGTTGACGGGAAAGCTATTGTTAACGCAGTTTACCACGGCGCTGTGGTGGCCGCGCTTACGGTAGGTACCGCAAAACTGACCAAGGTGATTTTCAAAGGGGCAACCTTGCCCAATCTAGACGCTGATATGTATGACCTTGCGATGATGGTTTTAGACACGTCCATCGCCTTAGCACTCCGAGATTTGCTTATAAAAGAGGGCTTGATCCCCGCTGATATATTGCATAAACCCTTACAGTATCAGCCCCGCTAGCTATGGCCTCTGTCGCAATGATGATAGGGGGGGGGGCTGTTGTCAATGCCCTCGCGTTTACGGGGGGCAACTACCTCTTTTCCAAGCTAGGGCATGCGGACGCCCATGAAGAAATGAGGCGGCACGATGAGGCTGTCGAGCGGCTACAGGCTGAGTAGATGAGAAAGAGAACCGCGCGGCTGGACTGGCTCAACGATGAGCTACAGCGCGAAGGCCACGGCGTTCACTCTTTCCAGGATGTCGACCAGGCCATGCGGGAATACAGCCTGATCTCTGGCAAACGTGTCGAGCCCCTCGAGCCTGAACCTCGCCTGTCGGATTTCTATGTGCCATCAGAGCCGCAGAAAGACCGCGAGATCACTTTTATCGTTCTTGGGCTGGCAGCGACTGGTATTGTTGCTTATAAGTTGCTTTAGAGATTGGATATCTACTACAGCCCTCAGGGCTACTGGAAAGGCTTGGCGGCCATTAAGAAGCTAGCTGCTGCAGCTAATGTTCGGAGGATGTTGCCCGAGACTGGCTCAAGAAGCAAGCTATTTTTCAGGTCTATTTACCCCCTCCTCGTTACATTCCGCGGCCATCTATTGATGAAGATAGACCGAATGCCGTCCATCAGGCTGACTTGCTCTACCTACCACATGACCGGGTTGGTCGTAAGACATTTAAGTATGCCTTGACAGTTGTGGATGTTGCCTCACGGTTTAAGGAAGCAGAGGCTTTGACAGACAAGAGCAGTGAAGGGGTGGCTTTGGCCTTAGAGCGAATTTACAAACGCGGGCCACTCAAATGGCCACGGCTTCTGCAGATTGACCCGGGGCGTGAGTTTATGGGTGCTGTGAGCCAGCTGGCAGAGAAGCATAAGACACAGATACGGCGTGGAGAAGCTGGGAATCACCGGCAGCAGGCGTCGTTGAGAGGTTCAATCGCACTCTGGCGGAGAGACTGTTCGGTGCCCAGTACGCCCAAGAGTTACTACTGGCGGTTCGAGGGTCCTCTGAACGTTCCGCTGAATGGGTTCAGGCTCTTCCCCAGGTGGTGGCGGCTCTTAATGGTGAGGTGACTCGTTTGACGGGTCGGAAGCCTGTTGAGGCCATTAAGGACACTTCTGTATCCCATTCACCGGCCGCTCCTGCTCACCGTACTATCGGCCTCAAGGAGCCTGTGATTCCGTCTGAGGCTCTAGTTCGGTATCTGTATGCAAGCTCGCCTGGGGAGCATGAGCTTGAAGGTGGCCGGCGCCGGGCGACTGATCCTTCGTGGTCATTAATAGTACACGAGATTCGTAGAACAGTATGCCAGGATGGGCGGCCTGCGCTGTACTACCTGGAGGATGGGCCAGCGCGGGGCTTCGTTCGCGAAGAGCTGATGATTGTCCCTCCCGACACCCAAATGCCTCCTGACCGGATCCTCCCTAAGCGATGAGGCCCAGGCTGGCGATCTGCCCGTTATGCATCCCTCGGTTCTCTACTCTATGGACTTCTACCTCGTAGATGGACCAGCTCGTGGATGTGAGGAGCTCCACAGCTACTTCCTAGCAGGATTCTAGGTAGCCGTAGGCCCTAGTGTTGATACCATCAGCACAAATCCATTTTTTCGTGTCCATGGGGCTCAGAGATGTTTTGTTCATCTCATAAACCCCTATCTGGTGGCCCTTGCTTCGTATGGCAACCTGTGTGTGCTTGTATTCCCGCTGACCGAACAGACTGTCCTTGTAGTGTTCGTGTCTGAGGTCCTTCTTCACAACTGCCCGAGCCACTCCTTTGGCTTTCTTGATGTTGGTGGCCTCCTCTAGGATTGAGTACATCTTTGGTCTGAGACCGACGAACTCAGCTATAGAGCGGCCGTTGCATTCAACTTTGAATTTGCCGACCACCTTTTTATTCGCAGTCGAATGGTTGGGGTGGTCACGCGGATAATCTGAGAAGTCGTACCAGTCGGGGTGAGTCTTCATGTCCGCGTACACATCCTCAGTCTCCACCTGAAGTAGAAGGGAGTCAGTATCAGTGTAGCAGAGCTGGAGTCTATTACCGTATTGGGGTTTAAGCCGATTGTACCAGAAGTCGTAAATGAGGTACTTGGATTGGTCCAGGATGGCCTGCCCACAATAGACTGGTTTATTCAGCTGGACCTTGTTCTTGATGCTGTGCACCGCCACCAGTCCCCCGTTGAAGATTCTACACGATTCGTAGTTGGGGCTGGCGATTAATTTTCGGAGTCGGTCAGTCTCGGTGCCTCTGATAAGGTTGACTCTGATGCGTTTGCGAACGTTCTCCATACTCTTCCCGAAGACGGCATTGTTCATCAGCTTGAAGAAGTCCTTCTCAAATTCCGACTTGGCTTGGGCTCGTAGAGAGGTGTTCATCTCTATGTAGGGCTTCATCCATTGGGACTGATTGAACTTGATGGCTCGGTGGATCTGGGTGACCTCTAGACCGAGGCTGTGATAGAGTTTGAGATAGCGGTAGTAGACGACGTATCGCTCCTTGTTGTGGAGATGAGGTACCAGCTTTGTTTGCTCCGTGAACTTACCCCCCCCCCCCCCAGTTTGTTCTGGAGCTCGCGCTGATAGCTGCTCAACCAGGCCTCTGGGATGGTCATGGTTTCTGGAGCTAGCGGATAGTCACTGTGGGCTTCATGTAGGTGCGCTGGGTACTTCATATCAACCTCAACAAGCCATCCCTCTGGGGCGTTGTCGGGGGTGTTGAGTACCTCCTCGAGAGTTGGATTGGCCCATTGGAACCCTCCGGTGGGGAGGTATTCCATCATGGCCCACCCATACAGGTTATTTGCATCTAGGTACATGATCCACGAATTGGGTGTTGTGGGGTCATAGTCTGAAGTCTTGGGGTTGTTGGCCTTAGCATACCGCTTGGAGACCATGGCCACACCCCCTCGGAGTCCCTTCTCAAAGAGGAGGTGCATATCCAAGTCGGTTAGGAGCTCGAGTTGCACCTTCGTCTTTTTAGGAGTGCGTCCCATGCCAGGCCGGGTGCACTGATGTAGTGGGCTGGGTCGAGCTGATATACCTCCATGCAGGTGTCTCGGAATGCCTCGAATATATCAGCCAACAGACTGACGTCTGTTTTCAGGTATAGGTCATGGTAGCCTCCGAGTGTTTCGCAATCTAGCTCCTGCCACACTTTCTGGGCGTGGGCATAGTCAGAGTCACTGATTCCTTCTCGGGTGAGCTTGCTGTAGAAGGCCTCTTTGGGTGGTAGGTGGTCCTCAGCAAAGCGCTCGAAGCTGTCCATGTATTCGTAAGGGTATACGCCCTTGCGGAGAAGGAGATGTGACTGGCTATGGCTTAGTGTGGTCCTGAACTTGCTCATTAAGACAGCCCAGGGGGTGTGCTTCTCAGTGTTGCACGTCTCACATCTTGAGATTATGTCGTTGCCTCTACGTGTCAGGGCCATTGATTTGCCACAGTGTGTCAGCTCGCTGAGGTTCCCTACCAGGGTGTCTAGAGAGCTATTCATGAACTGTAGGCTGTCAATGAATTGCAGCTGTCCGATGGTGAAGGAGGCGTACTTCTCTAGGGTGTTTGGTATGCAGGTGATTGTTGTGTTGTCTACTTGTTTGGTTTGCCATTGACCGTCTTTCTTCTTCTTGTAGACTGTTCTTTTTCCCCAGTCCAGACGGCCGGCCGCTTGCATGATGATGTGGGAGTCGTATCCTCTGAGGTTATGGAAGACTACAGGTATCCTCAGCTTGTCTCTGTTTATGCGCCATGCCAGATTACAGACATTGTGGGCAGCACCCCGGTATTTGCCTGTAATATGGCAGTGGTCTCTCACCTTGTCCTCCTCCAGCGGCTCTTTACAGATGTGGCAGGTGGCGGCGGTGGCAAAGTCTTCACGGTCTTTTTGCCCCAGCACCATCAGTGCCGGCCGCTGTAACTTGTGGTGGATGGTGGCCTGCTCTCGTGCCAAGTGTTTGAGGAATTCGTCGGCAGCATCCTCCCCCGATATACGACAGGGTTTGTGGTGAGGCCGTCGCAGCGTACAATGGTGTAGCCGAAGCCGCAGGGGGGCTGCTGGGCAAGTTGTCGCGTGTTGCTCTGGCTTGGATCCATTGCCGCGCCATGTACGGGAACGTTTAGCGTCTCAAAGTCTGCGTATATGATGTATGGTGCCCTCATCTGTTTCTGGAGGGCCTTGAAATTCATCTTTCCCTCTTTAGGCATGACATTCACCTGACTGGCTGTGTTGATGCCTTGACAGAGTGGCTCATGCAGGTCCAGGGTTTCCTGAGAGGAGTGTACATGGAGACAGTTGAGACATGGATACTTCTTACCCCTATGTTTGCTGTTTCCATTTAGAAGCCGCCCCACATCCTTGACCCAGACATAGTGCCTATTCTCATCCTTACACAGAAGCAAGAGGTTGATTTGGTTGCGCTGGAGTGTGTTGGTTCGGAGTATGGTTGGACCTTTGTTCCACCCAAAGACTCTGATGGCTATGGTGGGATTCTGGTTTTCAAACTTAGCAATGCTGGTCAGCTGCACTGGGAACTTGATTCCTTCAAAGTTTAGCTCTCCCAGGTAGGCGCTATAATTGTTGAGCCTATCAGGATGCTCTCCATGCGCTACTGGGTAGAGCGCTGAGAGTATGGCCCATTCAAAGCAGCGGTTGTCCTCATTCTTTACATTCACAACACTACGTGGTGGAATGAAGCTGGGAGTCGCGAAGTAGCTAGAGCCTCGGAATGGTTGGTATTTTGCAATGTAGAGGTCAAGCTGCACACACTCATCATAGCTCCAATCCGAGCCCTGTTCAGTGAAGCATTCACTGTCAGCGAATATCTTGGCTATGGCAAGGTCCAGCCCCTCATCAATATCCCCCTCGTGCAGTACTTCATAGTTCCTGCTTCCATGGATGGCGATTGTCGTAATCTGTTCGCCTTCTGGGGTGGTACGATAGTATTTTAGATGGAGATACAGCTGCATTTTAACGCTGCCATAATCCCCCAACCCTTTTACCACCAGAGCTTTGATGGCGGGCTCCATCGAAATCATAAATGTTGCAGGTTCATCATAACCACCACGTTCTGGGACGATTGCTTCATATTTTCTCAGGCTCCCTTCAATCTCCTGGGTGAGTTTCAATTCGGGTGCGTTGCGAATTAAAGCGGCCCTCATCTCAGCCACTTCATCTCGCACACTATCAGCTCGGGCAAGGAACTCTGCTTCGAGGTCGGCGTGGCGTTAAGCACGCTGCCGGGCGCGGTGTCGTCGCTCGGCGACGATCGCGGCTCGGTCCGCGGCGGTACCATATACAAATCTCAGGGTGGTGGTAATCCCTGCTTCAAGTCGTGCCCCTTGTAGATTGGGGTTCTTCTCGAGCATATCCATCTCACGCGCTCTGGATATTTCCCCCTCAAGAACGGCCTTCCTCCTCCCACTGTATGGCATGCCATACTCGCGGGCTTGCTGTTTCAACTGAATCAGCGTAGGCATGGCTAAATACACAGATCTGTCAGTCTCTAACAAGTAGGTGTGTAAGTACACCGATGACTTCACCTCTCTCTAATTGAAAGTTCAATCCACTATAATCTTAGCAATTCGACGAATCTCTGCATTATAGTCCTTTACATTCTCTTCGTACCAGATTCGGTGACACTCCTTGTCATATCCACATTCTTTACATAGTTCTAGGAGGTTGTTGACCCCCTTCCCACATTTCCGACATGGTTTAATACATGAACCCTTCCGTATTAGCACTGCATGGACTTTGCAGTAGTCCCTCATACAACTCCGATTGCAGGGCTCTGTGGAATGTAGCCGTAGCCACTTACAACTGTTCTTCGCGGTGCGCATCTTGGTATGTCTGTAGATGATACACTCTAAATCGATGGCTCGGTCGCCCGAGTGCGCTCCGGGATACCGAGGACGGCCCGGTCGGGCGGTCGCGCCCCGGGGCCCTGAGGGGTGGGGCCCCCGGGGGTTGGGTCCCTAGGGGGGCTTTCTTTTGGCGCTCCTGTGGTGCCCCGACCCTTTTGGCCCCAAACCCCCAATTGACATCTACTCCCCTACTAAGCCCTCATATGGTCACCGGTAGAGAAAAGAAACCGGGGAAGACAAAGAGAGACCCTGCGTAAAACCATCATCAGAGAAGGCTCATTCAACGGTGAAGTAAACATCCAAGATCTACAACAGGTAGCAGCGTACTTCATGACTTGACTTCTGCCCTATGCGCCGCCTTGGGCTCAAGAGGAAAGACTAACTAACTAACTAATTAGAATACACCGGTTTAGGGACAACACAGAAACAGAAGAAACTTACAACACTTATTCAAGGATGAATGGGGGGGGGGGGTATCGATTTCTCTCACAAAACACTAAACACGCCCAAAGAAGAGAAAGTCACTAAAATGAGGGAAAACGTAAAATTCGAAGCCAGTTTGTCACACTCACTAGCATTATACTACAATGTAATTAGAATACACCGGCTTAGGGAAATAGGCAACACAACATCGCTTTATTACGGGACACAACCACAATTCTACAAAACATGTATGCACTAAATACAAGGCATTGACCATTTAACACAACAGACAACCAATCAGATATACAAATACTAATTGGGACAACAAGCGCCATTATTACACATGAGAATAAAAACAGACTGCACTACAATAACTATTAGAATCACGCACAAACAAAAAATTCCACATATCCAAAGCAATCTTCCTAACACACAATACCTCATCTCATCTCATCAGGTTCCTCTTGTACCTTGCGGTGTCGAGGTGAAATATAAACAGCAGGAGAGTTCCCGCTTATGGGCTTTATATATCGAGATTCCGATGGATTCTGCAATTCCTTCTTTCCATCATTTACTTGGCCGGCCTCTTCCTCTGCTTCCGTCTCTGTACATCATTGCTTGTTGAAATATACTGTTAGTTGGTAATATAGCTATATGGCAAAACCATTTAACGTGCTGTTGCTGATGAAATCTAGGGGTCCTATTAGGGACGTTCATTGAAACCCATTCCAATGGCTTTATTACAAAATCATGAAAGAAACATTAACAAGTGTGGTATAATTAAACAAAGCATTCATTTTGAATGAATTATGCACAATGGGTTAATCAGAAGAAGTCGCCGTAGGCATTCAGGCAAGCATCCCATTGCTTAAGTAGGCGGCGAATGCCGTCAGCAAAAAAGAATTGTGGTTGCTCACTGAACCAAGTATTTATCGCGTTAATTACGCCTGCATCTGTGTGAAATCGTTGCCCTTTGGGAACTTTTTTAGAGGCCCGAACAAATGAAAATCGCATGGTGATAAATCAGGACTATAGGCTCGATGTTGCAGAATTCACCACTTCTTCCTTGCTAAAGCTTCCTGCACAATCTTTGCGACGTGCGGACAAGCATTATGGTGCAACAAAATCACACCGCGAGAAAGCATGCCAGGTCGTTTATTCTTGATGGCTTTTTGCAGCTTGTCAAGTGTTTGCAAGTACTGGGTAGAGTTGATGTTGATACCAGGTTCTTTAAAGTCAGCAAACAATAGCCCTTCATGGTCAAAAAAATGCGCTCAGCATAACCTTACCAGCGGTAACATGTAACTTGAATTTTTTGGCTTTTGGTGATTCAGCATGCTCCATTGCATGCTCTCTCTTTTGCTTCTCTGCTCAAAATGGTGACACCATGATTCATCGCCTGCCACCATGCGGAAGAGAAATGCATCACCCTCCACTTTGTAACGCAGCAAGAGGTTCAAACACCATCCGATGCGTTCCTCTTTTTGGTGGACGGTCAACATTCCAAGGTATCCACTGTGAACACACCTTCCAATATTGCAGTTTCTTACGAACGACCTTTTGAATTGTCCCAATTGACACATCAAATTCTTTCGCTAGCTAACATATGCTTCGACAACGGTTCATCTGTACTGCTGCATCAATTTTGGCGATGGTTTTTTCTGTTGCAACAATATGCGCTTGACTCGGCCGTGGAAGATCTGGCGTGAATTGACGTCGTTTCTGAAACATTCGTGCCCAGTCTGTCACTGTTGTCTTTGTCATACATTTGTTACCGTACGCTGCCTGCATTCTTCGATAAATCCACTGGTCGAAATCCTTCAAATGAAAGAAACTGAATCACCGCTCTTTGAGCTTCTTTGGGCGGATTTTTGGATCAACCCGGCCATTTTCTCAACGGTCAAAAACAGAACCTATGCATCATGGGACGATAAGCACGTGCTCGTGTATTCATTGGGCAGTACTTAACACATGACTTTGACATGATCATGTTCAACGTACGCAATTACGCGTGGTGCGGTGCGAACGGATTTCAAATGAACGCCCCTTATATAACCCAAACTTAAGAGTCCTGATTTCTTCATTAATGATTTTCTCTCTTCTTGGTACATCGAGTATTCTTCTCAGGAATTTCATTGTCGTGATTTTTCTTTTCTCTTATTCTGTCATTGTCCAGGTTTGGCATTGGTAGCATCGAGCTGGTATGAAGATTGTGTTGTAAAGTGCTTTCTTAGTAATTATTGATACATGTTTGTTCTTTAATATTGGTGCCATTTGTCCAGTGAGTTGGTTTGCCTTATTGCATCTATTTTCGATCTCTTCAACGGATTTGCCATGTGATGATATTAAACTTCCTGGGTACTTGAAGCTCTTTACTTGATTCACGGGGTGTTCTTCAAAAAGAATGTTTATTGTTCTTTCTTCCTTGGTTATAGTATAGCCATTACCCCCGGGAAGGTTAACCCGGTCAACAAATGCCCGCAGAAGTCGGATGTGTCGGCCTAACGACGCAAGAACGCAGCTCTGCTGTAAACAGGCACAACGCAATCACGTCCGGAAAAGAAATAAAACTCCGGATGAACGCAGAAGTATAGTCATTACCACTGTTTTACTTATGCTTATTTTCATCTTATGTTCCATACACACTTCATTCATTCTGGTGTCCGCTATCCCCATAAGTCCAATTTCCCATTGTTTCTATCAGTTCTTCTTCTGAATTATTAAAACCATAAATGTTCAGTGTGCTTATTTTCATAATCGCTGGTCTGTCTCATTTTCCTTCAATATTGCCGGGTCCGTTTATGCTTAGTGTGTTTTCTTTGAGCAAGAAAAGAATCCTCTGTCGGCTTGCTAGGCCAGTCGCAGGTTTAGGACGAACGAAATCTGACTAAGGGGAGTCCTTCTCCCCCCCCCCCCCCCGCCCCCATCCCAGGCGAGCCAAAGCCCCGTTGGCTCGCGACCTCGTGGTCATGGTTTCCCAGTCTGCACGAGGGGAGGTGGGTTTGACTTGTGTAGTCTGCGGGTCATTGGCAGGTTTCTAAGTTTCACTTGTCACCTCTCCTGTAAGAGGCCAGCCCAATCCTAACCCTATTGGCTACAAGGCCAGGCGCAGCCTACACTTTCTAAACCACACAATATCTACAAAAGATAAATATGCAAAACTGCTTGTAGCATTAGCAGAACACAGACATCTAATATGGGCTAGTCTAAACTCGGCCATCCGCAACACACATTAGAAAATCCACACGGCCAAGAATACACTAATCAAGCTCCTTTAAAATAATCAATGAAATTCTCTCACTGGGGCTCAGACAGACGGACAAACAATGAAACTAACACAACCAAAGTAAACGATACAACCTAGGAACAGATTTCTGCAACTCATGCATGAAATCAATACAAGGAAGTAAACACTTATTACAAGAAACAACACACAAGATATACCAAGTCAAACTTGGACTTTATCCAAATCACACGTTCGCAAAATCAACACCTGTGAGATGAGATGATTGAGGAGAGCTGCCAACTTAACAATATGAGACCTAGTAAGAAATGATGTTAGACAGACAGTGGGATCAACACCATGTGCCACATTTATTGAAAGACAGAAGATCAAGTGATTTAGCCATGTCATTATAATGAAACACCATCAACTACCATCACTGGCCTTACATCAAAGATCATCTGCGATGAGACCAAGAGGACGCCCAAGAAGACAATGGATTGACGACATCAACGACATTGTACAATGACACGGAATGACACTATCCAGTGCTGCCCATCGAGCATTGGAGCTCAAATTATTCCTCCTCATGATGCTTGACGCAGAAGTGGAAGAAGATGATGATGATGTCATGGAACTGCTGAGAATTCACCTAGTAAAACTCCCAAAAGTCCAATTCCCCTGTGCAGTCAGCCTAGAACAGCCGATCTAATTGAAGGGATATAACCGAGGTATAAATCTACCCCACGCAAGGGCGATTGGTGGCCCTTGACTTCTAGGCTGTTCGGGTGAGTAAAGCTCAACCCAACCGGGTCCACTAACGCATGCGCAATAACCTTCTCAGAACAAAGACAGGCTCAGTTGAGATCCGGCCTTGTGAGAAAGAAGTTGGGTTTGGACGACTGTGTTAATTCGTAAATGGGAAAGAGGAAGCCAGTGTCTTGCTGTTTGTCAAAGAAAATTGACAGAACGTCCAGTGTTGGGACGGGAGCTCCTCAATTCTGAACGCACAGTTTGTCGTAAGGTACGTGAAACATATTTAGATAAATAATGTGTGTCGCTACCGCGTTGAACCGAAGCTGTTCGACCGCATGTCCCGCCCGGCGCACAAAGGTCAGTCAGGGGTGAACCTGTGGGCTTGTGTTTTAACTTAACACTGCAGGCTAGTTGAACACGATGGAGTGTAGGCTTGTTTTGTACGTTACAATTGTACAAGTGGGTGAATGCGTGTTATCGCCGCTACAAGTAGTTAGGGAAAATTAGGACAGGCCCAATAGTGTTAGTCGTCCGAGTTCACTCCTGGGCGGCCTTAGAACTCTAACGTAGTCGAAACAACCGGACGTTGGCGAAGGCGTTGTAGAACATAGGTCAAGTGAGGTATCAGGAAACTCGGCCGAACTAGACGAAACCCATGCGATGGTCGCCGGACGTGTCGAAGGTCATTCGAAGGACATTGCGGGTGTCGAAGTTCGAATTCTTTGGTGTGGCGACCACTGGCTTTGCTGGGCTTCCCTCTTTATGTTATTGGTTGCCGTAACGGAACACCATCTTGATAGGCAGTTGGTTCCCGAGAGGTTGACACTGGAGAAACTGGGGAATGCGACAGAGCTGGTCACAGCCAGCTGAACACCGTTCTAAATGCTCTGACCCTAACTAGGGGAGGAGGGAACAGGATGTGGACTTCCGCTACAGGGGGATTTCCCTGTGTAATCTATTAAATTCCTGGATCAAAGCTCGAGCTCCGGGAAACCTGTTGTATGGTAGGTAATCATAAAATAGAACCAGGGAGAGGGGGCTACCTCCGAGGGAGGGGAATTCGGTGGTCACCGGCCCTCCTTCAGGGCCATTCTGTCTCTAGGTACTTTTAACCTACTAACCTGGTATATTGTGTCCTTAGAAGTCTTTTTAGGACAAGGATTTCGCCGACACCATGACCAGATACACAGCCCTACCTTGGGCTGGTTCGAGACGGAGGAAGGTTCAGCCAGCACTTGTTAGGACCCAGACCTAGTTCAGTTTTGGCAGTGGATCCTGGTCTGTGAGGCTGCCGGCCGGGTCATGGCGACACCGGCCTATGCTGAGTACACATAGGTAACGTGTACCTCTGGGGGTAAGTCTGTGTCACGATATTCACACATGGTATGGTCTTTGGCAGGTTCTACTTTCTGAGAGACTTACGTGATGGGACCAGAGGAAGATGACTTGGAGAAGGCTGCCAAATGGCTGGCTTACCTACGTGACGTGAACTGAGGCTTCTACACCACACCACGTGCCGGGAAGTCACTATGCCACAGTCCAGTCCCGTCTCAACCGCTAAATGATCTTCAGTCAGTCCACCAAGTATTATGAGGGCTACTCACGGGCGAGTATCGTGTCCTCTTGTCTGTGATCAGTTTTGACATTGTGACCCACTAGCCAAACGGGTAGAGAAGAACTACATTACCCTTTATTTCAGGATGGCCTGGTGTTCTGGGAACAGTCTACCATTTCGTAATAGGAACATTGGTGACCTTCATTACAGGGTCAGGCGCTATCTATACTGACTTTGAGGGACAGAGTCCACTTGAACTGTGCCAACTTTCTGTGCTTATAGGCCCAGTTATACCCATCCTGATCCCATTAGAGACCACCGTCTATTTCCAGAACTTTGACATTGTTAAATGTGTGTTCAATATTATGGTGGCTTCTTAGGACCGTTGTCTAGCACAGGCCTTACCAGTGAATTTTGAATGACAGGCCTTCAGAACTTCTACAGGGATGTTAGTCCGAAGTCATCATGTACCAACGCAAATTATAGTCACCACATTGACGTGTTAGTCATTCCAGTTGGGACTACACCTTGGCAGAGACATTCCATGCTACGTGTGCAGATGAGTGACCTCTTTAACCTTGTGGTATCGTACCCAGTGTACAGTGATGAGTAAGACCGCCTGAGACTAATCCAGATAGCCATTTCTTCTATCGCCTGGCGGTGGCCAGGATTCTCTCATGAACATTCCCCTTGTTGATAATCCTCTTGTACATTATATCATCTAGTCATTATGTGTAGACACCAGAGTCGTGTCATCTGTTCTGGATGAGAGGTGAAAATGGTATTGTCCAGCGGTTGATAGTGAGAGAGACAGGAATCCAAGGGCTGGTGGGGTCTGTAGACTGAGATTTATTGTATTCCCAGAGTGCCTCTATCCAGTTATTAAGGTGTAATAGTATGCTTCCCTCACCCCAGGAAATACTACATTATTTGGGGGCTCGTCCGGGATATTGATGAGACAGCTCTGTTGATTATGGTTAGGACCTTTCATTCCTAGTATCTCTATTCAGGTCTACATAGGTCTTTGGTCCTGTTTCTTCTCTTGACAAAGACAGATTGACTTGTGGTCTGTTGTGACGTCATATATAGATTAGATAGATTAGATTGGTGTATTGTAGATCTATATATTGCATTATTTACCTATCACTCACACTACTAACATATAGTCTCTAAGTATGGCATCCACCAAATTAAATATGGATGAAGTGCGGGCAACCGGCGAAGGAATGGGCCTGACCGGCACTGCACTATCAGAGTATATACAAGGTGTTGAGAGAGACTTCCGTCAGGAAGAGAGAGAGAGAAAACAGCAAGAAGCGGAGGATCGAAGGATGGCCTTGGAGTTGAAGAAGTTCGAAGCCGAACAAGCCGCTAAGAGGTTCGAAGCCGAACAAGCCGCTAAGAAGTTCGAAGCCAAACAAGCCGCTAAGAAGTTCAAAGCCAAACAAGCTGCTATGAAGTTCGAAGCTGAGCAAGCCGCTAAGAAGTTCGAAGCCGAACAAGAGGCTCAAAAGCGAGAGCATGAGTACCGCATGCGGGAACTCGAGCTCAGGGCACAATCAAGTAGGGATTCTGAAGGAGCCGTAGGAGGGTCTTCACTCCCTGGTTCACCTATCTTAGGTCGACATGGTTACCATGCCATGAAGTTTCCTTTACCGATTTTTGAGGAAGATAAGGAAAAGATCGACCAGTTCTTACAAAAGTTCGAGGCAATGTCTGTCGCCATGGGTCTCGATCGAGACAAGAGGTGTCTGAAACTGTCTCAGGGGTTGCGCGGAACCGCTTACGAGGTCTACTCGCGTTTACCGGCGGGACAAGCGAATAATTATGCCGAACTGAAGGCCGTGCTGCTGAAACGGTTCGAGATGACGTCGCATACTTACCGTAAGAAGTTTCGAGAAGAGAAACGGGAGCCGAGTGAGTTATTTGCTGCGTACACCGAATGTATTAGATCCTACCTCCATAAATGGATGGACTTAGCTCAGTTCGCACACGATTACGACAGTCTCGAAGAACTGATGATCGTCGACCAGATGCGGAAGCATATGTCAAAACCGCTCAAAGGGTTTTGGGGAGAACAAGGGGCAGAAAGATTAGAGGTAGTAGCCAAAATGGCAGAACGATTCATCGAGGTGCATGGGGAAGGTGGGGAAACCCGTCCCCCCATGGGTAAAAGTCAGGACAGGACTGACAAAAAGAAACTGAAGAACTCTCATGCCAAGAAGGTAGAACCTTATGAGATATCCTCTGACCAGAGTCCAGAGAAGTCGAAGAATGGGAGCAAGAGCCCACCTAACTCTCCACCGAAACGGAAATGGAGTGAGAAGTGGTGTTCGATTTGCCAGTCACCCTCGCACAATACAAGGGACTGCAGATCGAAGGCTAAGCACTCACACTTCGCGGCCTGCCTAGTGGCTCCAAAGGCTGTTGCCACCGAAAAGGTCGAGGTCGTCGAAGAGACTATGGATCAAGAGAGGCCACCTGTGGTCGAACTGATCGAAGTCAACGGCCAGCAGGTTGAGTGTCTCTATGACACTGGCCTAGACGGGGAAGCCGTCATTGCCGCCAGTCTAGTGAGGCCAGACCACCTCACTGGGGAGAGCATCGAGATACAGCCGGCTATGAAGAGTGCGGTAGCCATGACGTTACCAATCGCTAACGTAGAGATTAGGTCGAGATACGTCACGGGCATCATCCCAGCTGCGGTATTACTCAATCCCCTATATCCAGTGATCCTGGGGAGTAAATATGTATTTCTCGTGGTGCCAAAGGAGCCAATCCACCTAGGCGACATACATACCTGCGCCCACACGGGGAAAGATGAGGCAAACCCAACCAGCTCGAAAACCAAGCTAGGGGAGTTGCGCACGGCCCAGAGTGAAGACACGACACTACGTCCGTGCTACAAGAAGCTGCAGAAAAGTGCTGACCCCCCGCAACGGGACCAGTACTATCTGAAGAATTGGCTGCTCTACCAGAGAGCCAGAAGGGGAGATGAACTGCACGGGCAGTTGGTGGTCCCACAGGACTACCGTCTCCCAATTCTTCAGAGGGGACACACCATATCGGGTAGTAACCTATCCAGGAATGGACATATGGGTGTCAGAGCGACGCTGCAGCGAATTTCCGGTCATTGTTACTGGCCACGAATGACTGGCGATGTACGCCAGTTAGTAAAGTCATGCCCAGAGTGCCAGAAGGCTACACCCACAAATCGGACTAAGACTAGATTAGGTCTTAAGGTGGGAGATAGAGTATTATTGTGGGGTCCAAGCAGGACCAATATGCTCGAGGTAGGATGGCAAGGACCTTATCTCGTGGTCAGGGTAGTGTCCAAGACCAACTACGAGATCCGGATCGGGGGAACTTTGAGAATTTTCCATGCAAATCTCCTGCGGAAAAACGAAGAGAGGTCCGGTGACAAATCTCTGCACCTATCGGCGATGTCAGTCACTAGTAACCCAGTTCGGAAGGGGTGGGTAACGTCGGATTCGGCGCGAGATACCCTGGACTCCGATCGACGATCGACTGACTGGCCCCGCTATTGAAAGAGATGGCCAGGGAAAACCGAGTCCAGAGGGTTCTGGGAAGACTATACCGTCCATCGAGGACGATACCGCAAATCCCGAGACATGTGTGTAGGGAGACATAGCGGTAGTGACGACACTGGTACCGCCGGGAAGGGAAGATCCGTCGGTATTGCACCCCGTTGCGTATGCGAGTCGGATGGTCATCCGGCCGAACGTAATGACTTGACGGGCAGGCCCGGTTGTCGATCACGGATATGAGACGGGCTGTCCAAGTTACTGCCCAAATTGATGGGGAGGTTGTACCTTTGAGGACACCGGCAGACCATCAAACAAAGATGGGTTTAGCCACCTCCCGTTAGCTCAACGCGCGCTTGATGCGTGGGTCGTTGTTGCTTCAGCCCTACACCTTTACGGTGGAATACATTCCCGGTAAGGAGAATGTTGGGGCTGACTTTCTGTCTAGGCATCCAGTCCCAGAGGCAGAGGACGAGTTTACTAGGAGTGAACCTCCAGCAGAAGACAGTCGACGCGGTCAACTCTCTTAAGAGTCATGGAACTGCTGAGAATTCACCTAGTAAAACTCCCAAAAGTCCAATTCCCCTTTGCAGTCAGCCTAGAACAGCCGATCTAGTTGAAGGGATATAACCGAGGTATAAATCTACCCCACGCAAGGGCGATTGGTGGCCCTTGACTTCTAGGCTGTTCGAGTGAGTAAAGCTCAACCCAACCAGGTCCGCTAACGCATGCGCAATAACCTTCTCAGAACAAAGACAGGCTCAGTTGAGATCCAGCCTTGTGAGAAAGAAGTTGGGTTTGGACAACTGTGTTAATTCGTAAATGGGAAAGAGGAAGCCAGTGTCTTGCTGTTTGTCGAAGAAAACTGACAGAACTTCCAGTGTTGGGACGGGAGCTCCTCAATTCTGAATGCACAGATTGTCGTAAGGTACGTGAAACATATTTAGATAAATAATGTGTGTCGCTACCGCGTTGAACCGAAGCTGTTCGACAGCATGTCCCGCCCGGCGCACAAAGGTCAGTCAGGGGTGAACCTGTGGGCTTGTGTTTTAACTTAACACTGCTGGCTAGTTGAACACGATGGAGTGTAGGCTTGTTTTGTACGTTACAATTGTACAAGTGGGTGAATGCGTGTTATCGCCGCTACAAGTAGTTAGGGAAAATTAGGACAGGCCCAATAGTGTTAGTCGTCCAAGTTCACTCCTGAGCGGCCTTAGAACTCTAACGTAGTTGACACAACCGGACGTTGGCAAAGGCGTTGTAGAACATAGGTCAAGTGAGGTATCAGGGAACTCGGCCGAACTAGATGAAACCCATGCGATGGTCGCCGGATGTGTCGAAGGTCATTCGAAGGACATTGCGGGTGTCGAAGTTTGAATTCTTTGGTGTGGCGACCACTGGCTTTGCTGGGCTTTCCTCTTACTCTTTATGTTATTGGTTGCCGTAACGGAACACCATCTTGATAGGCAGTTGGTTCCCGAGAGGTTGACACTGGAGAAACTGGGGAATGCGACAGAGCTGGTCACAGCCAGCTGAACACCGTTCCAAATGCTCTGACCCTAACTAGGGGAGGAGGGAACGGGATGTGGACTTCCACTACAGGGGGATTTCCCTGTATAATCTATTAAATTCCTGGATCAAAGCTCAAGCTCCGGGAAACCTGTTGTATAGTAGGTAATCATAAAATAGAACCAGGGAGAGGGGGCTACCTCCGAGGGAGGGGAATTCGGTGGTCACCGGCCCTCCTTCAGGGCCATTCTGTCTCTAGGTACTTTTAACCTACTAACCTGGTATATTGTGTCCTTAGAAGTCTTTTTAGGACAGAAGGATTTCGCCGACACCATGACCAGATACACAGCCCTACCTTGGGCTGGTTCGAGACGGAGGACGGTTCAGCCAGCACTTGTTAGGACCCAGACCTAGTTCAGTTTTGGCAGTGGATCCTGGTCTGTGAGGCTGCCGGCCGGGTCATGGCGACACCGGCCTATGCTGAGTACACATAGGTAACGTGTACCTCTGGGGGTAAGTCTGTGTCACGATATTCACACATGGTGTTGTCTTTGGCAGGTTCTACTTTCTGAGAGACTTACGTGACGGGACCAGAGGAAGATGACTTGGAGAAGGCAGCCAAATGGCTGGCTTACCTACGTGACGTGAAGTGAGGCTTCTACACCACACCACGTGCCAGGAAGTCACTACGCCACAGTCCAGTCCCGTCTCAACTGCTAAATGATCTTCAGTCAGTCCACCAAGTATTATGAGGGCTACTCAAGGGCGAGTATCGTGTCCTCTTGTCTGTGATCAGTTTTGACATTGTGACCCACTAGCCAAACGGGTAGAGAAGAACTACATTACCCTTTATTTCAGGATGACCTGGTGTTCCGGGAACAGTCTACCATTTCGTAATAGGAACATTGGTGACCTTCATTACAGGGTCAGGCGCTACCCGTACTGACTTTGAGGGACAGAGTCCACTTGAACTGTGCCAACTTTCTGTGCTTATAGGCCCAGTTATACCCATCCTGATCCCATTAGAGACCACCGTCTATTTCCAGAACTTTGACATTATTAAATGTGTGTTAAATATTATGGTGGCTTCTTAGGACCGTTGTCTAGCACAGGCCTTACCAGTGAATTTTGAATGACAGGCCTTCAGAACTTCTACAGGGATGTTAGTCCGAAGTCATCACGTACCAACACAAATTGGAGTCACCACATTGACGTGTTAGTCATTCCAGTTGAGACTACACCTTGGCAGAGACATTCCACGCTACGTGTGCACATGAGTGACCTCTTTAACCTTGTGGTATTATACCCAGTGTACAGTGATGAGTGAGACTGCCTGAGACTAATCCAGATAGCCATTTCTTCTATCGCCTGGCGGTGGCCAGGATTCTCTCATGAACATTCCCCTTGTTGATAATCCTCTTGTACATTATATCATCTAGTCATTATGTGTAGACACCAGAGTCGTGTCATCTGTTCTGGATGAGAGGTGAAAAGGGTATTGTCCAGCGGTTGATAGTGAGAGAGACTGGTCCAAGGGCTGGTGGGGTCTGTAGACTGAGATTTATTGTATTCACAGAGTGCCTCTATCCCGTTATTAAGGTGTAATAGTATGCTTCCCTCACCCCAGGAAATACTACGACAGATGAGATGCCTGAGGAGAGCTGCCAACTTAACAATATGAGACCTAGTAAGAAATGATGTAATTAGACAGACAGTGGGATCAACACCATGTGCCACATTTATTGAAAGACAGAAGATCAAGTGATTTAGCCATGTCATTATAATGAAACACCATCAACTACCATCACTGGCCTTACATCAAAGATCATCTGCGATGAGACCAAGAGGACGCCCAAGAAGAAAATGGATTGACGACATCAACGACATTGTACAATGACACGGAATGACACTATCCAGTGCTGCCCATCGAGCATTGGAGCTCAAATTATTCCTCCTCATGATGCTTGACGCAGAAGTGGAAGAAGATGATGATGATGCTTATGATTGTATGTAACGCATAGCATCTGTTTCACACAATTACACTTTATTGTTCTAGAATTGTGTTATCTGCTGGTGTCAATAAACACATTAATATCAGTTTCTCACAACAGCCTGCTCGATTTCCTTTCCAAATATGTATAATTTATGATGTGTCTGGAATTATATTAGAATGGTATTCAAGAAACCAATACACATCACACAAGAGATATAAACAATATTTCAGACATCTTCACTGGAAGATGCTACTTAAGGATATTATCTTTAACGCAATACATTGTGGAATAATACAAGCAACCATAAGTAACACTGTCTGCATGCTGTTCAAGCATTTTGGAGATACATTGTCAGGATTACATTTCTGGTCAAAGCCATGCAAAAGCTGATGTTGTATCACACCAGTTGTATCTGCCCTGAGAAATCATAGGCACCGTGTGTGGCCACTTCACATTTCTAATGGCAGAAGGGAAGGAAACAAATCTGCCACCACTGAGGAAGGACCTGCTAATAAGTTGGTGTACCTTCTATTCCTAACTGCCAGAGATATTCCAGAATGTTGGGTAAAAATAATCTGTCAATGCAATGCGGTCTTGCAATTGTTTACCCTAAGTTGTTGGGATATCAGTTTCAGTAATAATGATCCATTGTTGTATCCTATCAATAGTTCAAACTGGAATACTTAAGGAACTGTGTGAATGTTTCTACATTATGTCTGGAACAGAAGCAGCTTTCTATCTCACTTAAATAGCAGGTACCTACAACTTTCTCATGACAATGTTATCTACTAACAACTAGATAACAGCAATTCATTAACCACCCCCCCCCCTCCACTTTTTTCCAATCCACATACACACACACACTTGTGTGTGTGTGTGTGTGTACACATATGCTTGGATGCATGCAAGTGTGCACCCATGCAAAAACGCACACACACTCGCTCTCTATATATAATGTTCCCTATCAAATAATGCAGAATTTTTAGACAATATTGTCATTATTATACATACTGTCAAATGCTTTCTCTGACATGTTCCAAATGAACAACATCTTAGCCTCTGATGTTATCCCTTCTGACACAATCACATTCCAGCGAGTTCGAAGTCTTAGTAAGGAAAACATTGAAAGCTTTCTATGTTTTATAAAAAACTCAACACCCAAATTAGTTTCATTCAGGAAAAAGTCCAGTACCTCCTTCAGTTTTGTATTGCTGATATTCCTCTCAAACGGATAGGAATCTAGTATCTGTAGTGCCTGCGCATTAGTAATATTGAGACGAAGTTGGAGGTAGGCTGCTTGGTCATAACATCCTTCAAGGGCATCTTTTTCTGCACACAGGCGATTAAATACCCAGTCGAACTGATAATTTTTACACTCCAAATAATGACCTAGACTATCAAGATTCAATACAGAGTTTTCACTCAAAAACGAACGATCTTGAAATTTCTGCAAGCGTCTTTGTAATTCTGTAGCAGAAGTCTGATACAAGAGTCTAGGATTTGCTGATATAAATGAATAAGGCAGTCCATAAAATAACATTACGGAAATCTTTACTCTGATCAACTCTGGGGAAAGATGGGTGAAGAAACTGTATTTCTGGACAAGTGTTTGCATGTCATCAATGCTGCAGTGTAGTAGTTTAGCCAACTGATTCAGTTGTCTTTCAGAGTGTATGTTTATCTTGGCAGTATCTGTAATAACATCATTCTGTTTTGTTACAGTTCCTTCAACACTGTCCTCACTTATGGCTCTTTCTGTAACATTCTTGTCATTCTGTGTTTCTTGTGTTACGGAACTTCTGGATACAACAGTTTTTATCTGTTTCTGAACGTTGGTACACAAATTGGATAAGCGGTTTAATGTTGGTGTTGTATTAAACAAATAAAAGTGCAAACGAGGTTGGACACACCAAAGCTGAAATGAACACAGTCTCCCAACAAAAATATGTGTGAACCAATTCATTATTACTTCTCTGTGGCAAAGTGTATGTTCACAAATAACCAACAATACTGTATGATTTCATTATCTGTAAACTTGTGAACACACGTGTGATTCTCAAACACTGTATCTTGCTTTACAACCTATTTCAGTAGGAGATGAATATGACTGTTTACCATTCTCAAGCATAAATGTATACTATTTCAGCCACTAACAAATGTCCATCCACAGCTTTGTATGCCTGTTCTTCCAGTCCTTGGTCACAATTAATGCACAGTAACAAAGATATGATGTCTTTAGCACAGTCAGACATCAACTTTACCTTGGCTGGAAATCTAGGGAGGAAAAACACACATGAAATATTGGAACTGTGCAGGCTTTTAACTAACATGCTATTTGTGTTAACTGTTGACAAGGAGGATTTAGTTAAATAAATAGTAATCTCAGGTTTAAGAGTGTGTCATCAATTTATTTCCCAAGCTAAAAGACAAATGTTGTTGTTTTTAATTGCCATGGCAACAGTAGGTGAAATTTTGCATGATGGAAAACATACTCACCAAACAATAATTATCAACTGCTATGAAAAGAAGAATGTTAAAGTGCCTAGAGCCTATATTGCTGTTTGCATGTGAAACATGGACATTAAGCAAACAAACAATTGAAGTGTAATCTCTGTTTAAATGTAAAGAATAATATTGATCAACAATAGAATGAATAAGCAGTCATCTGTCATTTACTGCCTATAATACCTTGCAGTTTAGGGCAGGGGGGTCTTGAGCCTGAGGAATTAAGGTCACCTGGCTAGTGGAGTTGCCACGAACTGTGCAGGTAGTCTTCTTTTTGCCCTGGACAGAAAAAAAATCACACCTTATGAAGGATTCAAACCTGGGTCTCCTGAAGGAGAGCCCGGCATTCTAATCAAGAAGCATATAAGAACCATACAATGATTAGATGCACCTATATGGGTAGCAGACTAAAACTGACCAGAGTATGTGATTACTTTAAAGTGAAGGCCGACATATGACACACAGTCCACACTGCCCTGACACCAAAACACCAAAAGAAAATCTACTAAAGAGGGGCAAATCATGGATGGGATGTGCTGAGTAAGTCACCTACCAAGATATCAACCTTGGATTCCTGTGCTACCATCTGTGTCCATATAACTCTTTATACAAGTTGCAGAGAGGGGAAATCAAGTTTACTGAACTTTGAAAACCAACATGGCACTGAACAATGAGAGGATGGCACAGGTGTGTACCTACATAGTATTAGTATTATGTGGAATGGTTAATTAATACACATACATATCAAATAAGCTAACAAATGTCCATCCACAGCTTTGTATGCCTGTTCTTTCAGTCCTTGGTCACAATTAATGCACAGTAACAAAGATATGATGTCTCTAGCACAGTCAGACATCAACTTTACCTTGACTGGAAATCTAGGGAGGAAAAACACACATGAAAGAAGACAAAGCACTTTTCAGTTTACCAAGTGTGCAGTGAGATCATATCAGTTTACACATGATAATCTTCATCAAGAAGCCTGGGTGACTGTAGTTCATGTCCATGTTCTTATGGCCAAGAGCATCCAGCTTTTTATTTGTGTGTCTTCCTCCTGTTCCTTTCCATCAAATTTGCAAGTTTCAATTAAGTTTTTAAGTTTATTTATACTCATACCATGCCCCAAAACTTGAATGCCTATATCTAATCAATTAGTGATTAGTATGGATCATTATACTCCTGACAGGTCCAATCTCCTTTTTAACGTCTGCCAGCATATGTCAACTAATAATGCCAATTGTGTGTTGGTTAATGAAATGTCTTGAGTTCTTCACAAAATGATTATGTTTGGTGGCTCCCCGCTTCACTCCTATCTCCCTCATTCTAGTCAAGAAAGCAGATTCCCACGTTTTCTCAAAGGCATCTCTTCATCCAGTAACTCTTAAAGCGCTGAAGATGTCTGGACCATCCACTGCTCTTCCCACCTCAATCATTGCCATGTTTGCCCACCGATTGGTTAACGCATTGCCTTCCATGCATGGGTGCCACGACATACTGATGAAAGTTAGTCAGACTAATTGTGATATGCTCAGTGTGCCGAGCTACTTACGTCTTATAAGACCAGTCTGGGCATCCATCAGCATGTTCATAATGTTCACTGAATCGCTCAATATGCACACTTGTGAATACTTCTGCGTGCTGAGTCAATTCAGGGCATTGGTTACGACCATTGTTTCACAGTAAACGCACCAATAGCTTCCTTAACAGTTGCAACATGAGCTTGATGACAATGCCTATGCACTTCACTACGCCACACTCCACTCCCCTCTCCCCAGACATCCATCAGTAACATCAGCATCATCATACGCCTTGCCAGCTGGCATAGGTATTCATATCGTTCCACAGGCCTCAGGCCTTGGTGCTCTAGATCAACTCTGCTGATGATATTCCTCCATACCACATCAGTACATCTAGCATCAATTCTCTTAGTCTGCCTCTTTTCCTACTGAATTTTCCAGTTGTCACAATATTCTCCAACACATCTCTTCTCATCACATGACCAAAGAATATTATTGATCTTTTTCTTACAGTTGTATATAATCTTCCAGTTTCATTAGCCACTTCCAGGCAATCGTTAGTTTCTCTGGTAGTCCAAGGTATTTGCAACATTCATCACCTAAGCTTCTCCTAATCTGTTTATTCATATTCAATGATTAGCTGTCTTACAGCAAAACAGGCTCCATGTAACATTTCCACTCTCTTTTTTTACATTCAATGATAGTGACTTATTGCATAAGATACTTTTCAATTATAGAAATTCAGCATATGCTCGATCTATTCAGCTCTTAAACTGTCATGCAGCTTCTATCTGATATTGTATCATAATTGCCCCGTGTTTTCCACACAGCAGCTTTCTGCTATAGGTCTGTGAGTGATTTTAAAAAAAATGTTTGCATATCCTTTGCAGGACATTGCTGTCAACATCAGCATCTTTCAGCTGATTGTTGATTTCTCGGCAAGATTACGCTCAGTAGTTTGCCACTGCTTTTGAGCGGCTAGCTCACATACCCCGTAAGTTACCGACACAATTCGAACCACTGCTGATTCTCACCGTCGTCACATTACTTACGAGAGTATACGAGATTACGGAGAAAAGTCGCTAACCTCTAGGCCAGGAAGCCAGCCTGTGAGTGATAGGGCCATCTTATTTTATAGGCCTAACAGCAAGGAGGAATAGGTTTCTCTCACTTTAGCAGGCGGTGAGCCCAGGCACTCAACACATGAACGACCATGCTCATGGCATTAACAGCGCAGTTTCTGATAGATTTCCCTAATGCACCTGCAGTAATTACTGCCCATTTATCAGTTTGATAGATTTCCCTAATGCACCTGCCGTAATTACTGCCCATTTATCAGTTTGGTTCAGCAATTTCCCTTTTATTGTTAGCTCAGATTTAGGTGCCATCTTTTCCCTTGATATAACCATTCTTTATGTTTTGTTGATATTCAAGGAAAGTCCTTTTTTTGGCACTCTCTATTACTACAATATCAAAAAGTTGTAGATTTTTTGCAGTTTCTGCCACCCATGTTGTGTTATCTGCAAATCGTAGATTGTATATATTATAACCTTCAAATATGATCTACAAATTAATAACAAACTATCACCACAAGATAAAGATAAGCTTATTTCAGCTATACAAGAGTTTAGCACAATCTTTTCTGATAAACCTGGGCAAACATCACTTATTAAACACAAAATTACTTTACTATCTGATATTCCAGTAAAGGTGAAACCATATCCTATCCCTCTACATTATCTGGATAAGATTACAGCAGAAATATCTGAACTTGATCAAGGTGGTATAATTAGGAAGTCCATTTCAAATTATTGTTCTCCGGTAGTCATTGTGAAGAAAAAAGATGGTTCACTACGTTTGTGTGTCGATTACAGGAAAGTGAATGCGTTAACACTCCTCGATTCCGAACCAATGCCAAATATCGATGAACTAATTGAAGGCATGGCAAACTCTAAGTTATTTTCCAAGATTGATCTTACTAAAGGATATTGGCAAATCCCCATGGATGAAGATTCCATGTATATTACAGCATTTAGTACTCCTTTAGGTTTGTACGAATGGGCATATCTTCCATTCGGGGTACAAAATGCACCAAGCACATTCATGCGTATGATGAGAAAATTACTACACGGTATTTCTAATGTTGCTACATATATGGATGATATCTGTATCCACACTTCTGACATTGACACACATGTTAAAATATTAAAACAAGTATTTCAGAGAATACAACAACATGGTCTGTAAGCAAAACCTAGCAAAATAGAAATAGGTTTCACTGAAATACAATTCCTTGGTCATAGAATTTCTGACGGATTCCGTAAAACTGATCCACAAGTAGTTACCAAGATCTTAAATATTAAACCACCTACCACTAAGAAAGAACTTCGAAGTCTGTTGGGTCTCATTAATTACTATCAGAAATTTATTCCTAACTTTGCTGATATGACGGCAACATTTTCTGAACTTCTAAAAAAAGGTCAACCAACGAAAATTATCTGGACAGGTGATCATGATAAATTATTACAACAGATCAAAACTCTGTTCAGCACATATCCTATTCTTAAATTGCCTGATATCTCTAAAGATTTCGTTTTACAAACAGACGCTAGTTTTCATGAAATTTCAGCTGTTTTACTTCAAATACATGATGGTAAATTGCATCCTATTCTGTACTTTAGTAAGAAACTATCAGATACTCAGAGAAATTATGCAATTACCGAACTGGAAGCTTTAGCGTTAATTGAGAGCATTGATAAATTTTCTAGATACCTTCTTGGGAGAAAATTCCTAGTTCTTTCTGACAATAAACCATTGCAGATCTTTAAATCTGGTCATCCAAAGAACTCCAGAATTCATATATGGTCACTTCTGTTACAGGACTATGAATTTGATATCTGTCACATTCCAGGCAAAGACAATAATTTGGCAGATCTTCTTAGTCGTCTCTAAAAAAATTATGTATGTTATATTCTCTTACTTATTGTCTGCGTTCGTATTTGGATTTTCGTTAGGCTGATTAACATATATTGCATACATTCACCCAGGTAGATTACTGTTGAAAAACAGCAAATTGCGAATTATGTTAAATTTGTTAGTGTTATTCGGATATGTACATGGTTTGTTTAATTCGTTCTTTGGCAGGGACATTGTTCGCCATGACAAAGTTACACTGCACAGTTGAGTGCGATTGACCATGTGCGCGGTAATTGACGAGCTATACCTGAACACTTCTGGATTATCGGAAATCGTTTGTATTTCTAAAATAATGTTATGTCATATTATTACGGCATATTCGCGGTAAACATTGATAGTTATAGTTCTATTTCGTGGATCGAAACCTGACTCTTGATGAGAGTATATGTGTTGATAATGATAATGGACATGGTTGTCGTGAACCCTTGTGCCATGATAATTCATCGCTATAATGAAGTGCGTGACTGTATAATTAGTCATTGGTTACTACTTGAGTAACATTATTCAACATAAGTGTACAATTAATTAACTAATTATTAATTTATTACTAATGCTTAGCATAAAATTATATATATATATATTATTTTCACATAATTTCAGTTCATAAAGTTAAGTAGTTACATATTCTTATTATTATTGTTCATATTTGGTACTTAATGATGATGAGTCATAGGTTTTCAATTTTACTGTGATCGCTATTGCCAAGTATAGCCACCACTACGTATATCATTATGAAATACGCCATTAAACGATATTGTCACTCGGTCATTATTCGCACATTTACACAACGAGTTATGATGACGTCTTTAAGTGGCATTTACCTTGATTACGCTTAAGATTATGACGTCATAATACTAATACCTCACCTACCCATTTAATGAGATTGAGATTCTTGACATAGCACAGATGGTTACAAGACACTAGTAAATGCAACTGGTACCTGTTTATTTACTCACGTCCCCTTACTCCAGGTTTTGACCTAGAGAAGGACGCTTGTCCTTAGGGACAAATGAGGGACTGATCGTTATGGTTAGTTAGTACAGCCTCCCCATGGGCTGTACACACGACATCTACCGTCGGGGTGTAGATTGGAGGGCGTGCCCGTTATATATTAATTTTTTTTTTATTTTGTGGGTAATCGATAGGTGTCCATAGCATCTTGCTAGTCCCATAAAAGTCATTGTGTCTGCACTGCTATGTGTCAGGTTAATTCTCTTGATGTAAAAAATGATTACATCATTTTAAAAGGGAGGGGGCATACTGCCACATTGTGTTTAGACATAATGACGTCATCGGAAAAGGCGGTAGAAAATCATATAAGGAAAACCCCACAAGAAACTAAGAAACTGTTGATAAAGAACACAAAGGACAGTGACGTCAGATATCAAGAGAAAGGACATTGATTGGGAAGGTAATAGAAGGCCGTAAAATGTAAATGTTGGCGATAGAATAGTGTTGGCACGTAAAGCAGTGGCTGCGACGAAGATATACTGGGATTACTACAACGTGTCGCTACAGAACGTACGGGGTACCTAGACCTACATCACGCAGAGCGGCAAAGGAGAACTGCAGGCAGAACGACAGAAGGGCAATGGAAGATACGAAGGTACAATATCTATGTAAGCAGATTAGTGTTGAGTATCAATGAGTTCCTGTAAATAGAACTAGGTCCCGCTTGGCAACAACAAGCACCTAGGTACGGATAGAATTGATAGAAAATCTCAAACTGACTGTGAGATCTTATTAAAGGTTATTGCGTATCAACATCTTCAGCATGGCCGTTATCTTCAAAGTCATTTACCTTGCTGTTCCAGCGTTGAACATTTGTTCATTTTGCTTTTACGATTGTGGTGTCGAGCCAGACATTTAATTGACATACTATTTGCTCAGTTGCGTTCAACAGTTTATGAACACGCCGGACTTGTAGTATGGCAGGGGACGATACATCAATATCATTAGATATGCAGATGATCCAGTCTTGATTGCAGACAATGAACAGGACCTGCAGCATTTAGTAGATGCGGTTGTTGCACACAGTGAACAACTAGGGTTAGTACTGAATAGTAAGAAGAGACAGATTATGGTCATTACTGGGAAGAAGGAAATACCACAATGTGATATACGAGTAAATGGGCATATTCTTAAGCAAGTAAATGGGTACAGTTATCTCAGAACAGTCATAACATCTGATGGGAGATGCCTTGAAGAGATTAGAACAAGAATTGCCATTGCGAAAGTAGCCTTTTGCAAGATGAAAAACATACTGACCAATAAAGCGATATCAACTGAAACGAGAAAAAGAATGTTGAAGTGCTACATAGAACATGTACTTTTGTATGGGTGTGAAGTGTGGACAATGAGCAGTTAAGCTGAAAAAACATCAGATGGCTGTGGAAATGTGGTTTCTGAGGAAAATACAAAGAATACCATGGACAGACAGAAAAAACCAATGAACAGGTCCTTCAATAAACAAATGAAGATCATAAACTTATAAGAGACATTAGACATAGATAGTCAACATTTTTTGGGCATGTTATCAGCAAAAGTGACTTGGAGAACTTGGTGACAACTGGCAAGATCAAAGAGAAGAGATTGAACAAACGAACTCTTTATTTTCAAAGGGTAACAAATTGGGCGTGCTGGCCCATCTTATATTCGGCCGAAGGGGAAGACCGAGAAGTAAATACCGCCCACGCTTATCGGCATGGCACATGATGGATGGATGGATGGATAATATATATCTAAATTCATCTGTATAAATTTAAACGGGGGTGGGGGGCGCTAAGCTTACGTACGTCAACTTTCACTGATAATTCCATTCAAAACTACCATAATATAGGCAGGTTGTCTCTGTGGCGAAGGGGTTACAAATACAAATCCTAATCTCGGATACCATGTTTGAAATACAGCTGCATGTGATTTGGAAAGCATTTGTGTTGGTTACCATAAAAATGTAGCAATGTCAAATGTCCTACTTTGTGAGTAGGGGGTTGTGAAGGTGTAAGCATTTTTCCCGGAAAATTTTTAGCGACCAACCAGTGACTTCCGGTTTGTAACCATGCTTGATTATGACCTTATGTATTCAAAATCAATGTGGTATACACGACGGGAAACCACTCTAATAAATTCAGAAGTGTTTTGTCTGCTAGGCTGCAAGCATTTGTCGCTTAGAACTTTTTTCTCTTGAAGCTATTAACTTTTTATTATGCTTGGTAAGCTAATTTTGTTTTTAACTCATGTTTCTTTTTCTCTCTGGTTAGTGGTTAATGCATTTCTGAATTCTCCATTCAATTTTACATATACTTGAAGCGTTTCAACAATTACCTCCTTTTACTGTGTTCAGGAGAAATATTCAGCACAGCCATGAAAAAGAGCGAAATCATAACTCAAACTTCAAAATGGCGGCGCCCTGTCTATACTAATTACTTTAGTGAACCTGTATTTATTTATTTATAATTAGAACTGGCACTTTAACTACTAAAATTAAACAGAATACAAGTTTCATTTGTAGCAGTAATTTAGCTGTGTCCTTGTATAATTTTTCAGCATTTGACATGACTGAAAATAATTTTGAAAGCCAGTTTTTAGACCTGTCTGGAAACCTGTAAGTAGTTTAAGGAGTATTTTTTTTTTCTTAGCAGCAAGCAGTACATACTTATTTAAAAATAAATAAAATACTGTGAAATGTGTTTGTTTTTTTTTTGAAGTTAGTATTTAATTATTAATTGCTCACTTTTAGATACAGAACAGTGTAATTATAGAGCAGAAGTTGAAATCAATTATTAGCGAAAATGACTGCCTAATTTATGCAGAAGTTACAAACTTATTTACTTACATTAATCCATGATATTTAATCAACAAAAGAAAGATGTCACAATGCAGTGGTTACATTAAGACAACGTGAGTACATTTTTATGAATTGTTCTTTCACTAACGACGAACATTTCATATGTGATTTACATGTATTTATTTAATATATAAGGGAGCTATTTATAACTGTTAATTAGGTCACAGCACATCTTATCGAAAAGTCAAGCGCATTTTTCTCGGAGACTGAGACTCTCAAGCTTTGTGCGATGCTTTCAGCAGGTCACCCTGTAAAAGAGACCGAGCCTTATGGAATAAAACCCGGTGCAATGAAGTTGATCATCTCGATCCTGTCGACATTTTATTGATAGAGAAATGTGACCTTTACTTTCCTGTTACCAAAACGCACAATAAAATATACATCTTGTCAGATTTGTTAGCGATGTGACAGACTTTTAATGAATAATAAGCAACTGGCAGTCATTTTTAATTGTTAATTAGGTCACAGCACATCCTATCGAAAAATAGATAATATGTCAAGTTAGGCCTCACCACCTCGGACGCAATGATATATAAAACTATGTTGTCAGTTTAAAAATACACAAGCAACAGTAATAGAAGGCAGAAGTTCTCAGCACCCAATTTATTGGGCCATGATCTGCTGTGTTCAATTTACTAAGATTCCTTTGCACTTCCCGTTTGTAGATCATCTTCTTCTTCTTCAGCATTCCGAGCCATTGAGGTTCTTTGCTGCAGATACAAGCTGTCTCCATTCGTCTCTCTGGTTGACCTTCTCTTGCCAGTCGCTGATTCCAAGTGCTTGTAGGTCTGCATGTATATTATCTCTCCACCGTCTTCTTGGTCTACCTCGGGGTCTACGGTCATTTATTTCCTGAGTGTAAGCGAGTTTTGTTTCCTTATTATCTTCCATTCTTTCTATATGCCCCAGCCATTATAGTCTATTAGCCTTCATGATACCAGTGATTAGCGGAGACATAAACAGATCAAAAATGGGTTGTAGATCATGACATAAAAATAATACTCAGCTTAGAATTAATAATAATATACAGTCTTCATTGAGATAACGTTGGATTCGTCTTGTCAAGCTGTATCCAACTGTCATTGTTTCATAAGTAAAGACCCAATTTTTAAACACTGTCTATCTCATCTCATTTCATCATGTTACTCTTGTACCTTGCGGTGTTGAGGTGAAGTATCAGCGGGAGAGTGCCCGCTTATGGGGTTCATGTATCGATATTACCATGGACTCTGTTATTCCCTGCGTCCATCGTTTACGTGGTCAGCCTCTTCCTCTGCTTCCCTCTGGTCTGTACATCATTGCTTGTTGTGCTATACTGTTAGTTGGTAACCTACTTGCATGGTCAAACCATTTGACTTGCTGCCTTCTAATAAAATCTAGTGCAGCTATACTTTAGTCCTGATTACTTCATTTCTGATCTTATCTCTTCTTGATACATTCTTCTCAGGAATCTTATTTCTGTTGTTGTGATTTTTCTTTTCTCTTTTTCTGTCATTGTCCAGGTTTGGCATTGGTAACAGAGTTGGTAGGAAGATTGTGTTGTAAAGTGCTTTTTTAGTAGTTATTGATACATATTTGTTCTTTAGTATTGGTGCCATTTGTTCAATGAGTTGGTTTGCCTTATTGCATTTATTTTCGATCTCGTCTTCTGATTTGCCATGTGATGATATTATACTTCCTAGGTACTCTAAACTCTTTACTTGTTTCAATGGATGTTCATTTAGGTGAATCGTTGTTGCTTTTTCTTTTTTAGTTATAGTCAATACCTCTGTTTTACTTGTGCTAATTTTCATATTATGTTGCCTACACATTTCACTTAGACTATTCATGTGGTCTTGTAATTCAGCTTCTGATTTCGTTATTAGTGCTTGGTCATCCGCAAACAGGAGTTCTCTAATGGTTAGATTTGCAGATGGTTCTTCTTCTGTGTTCTCGTCATGCGGTGTTCTTGCGGTCTCTGTTTGTCTGGTTTCTTTACATTTGTTGTCTATATATGTTATAAACAAGAGAGGGGACAGGACACAACCTTGTCGTACTCCAGATCTGATGGTGAAGGATTCTGAGTGTTCTCCAGTTGCTCTCACTATGCATTCACTGTTGTTGTATAAGCTTCTACATAGGTTTGTTAGATGTGTACTCACTCCATATTGTTTAAGGGGTCTACAAGGTGTGAACTGCACCTGGCCCTGCAGCCAGCACGGTTAGGATCAGCTAGCCTCTCCCAGAAGGGGTGAAAAGTGAAAATTAGTAGCCTGCCGATGACCCTCAGACTACACAAGTCAACCCCACCTCCACGTGGTGTAGACTGGGAAACCATGACCGCAAGATCATGGGCTAACGGAGATATGGCTCGCCATAGGGGATGGACTCCCTATGGTCACATTTTTGTCCTAAACCTGCGACTTGCCTAGCAATGTTAATGGACTACAAGATAGATCAGTGATTAAAAAAATAGGCACAATGAACGTTTGTGGTTTTAATAGTAAAGAAGCAGAACTTATAGAAACAATGAAAGAGGAAAATTTGACTGATGGGAATAGCGGACACCAGAATAAAGGGGGAGAATATTGTCTATATATGCTAAAAAAATTTATGAGTGCCGGTCGTTCAGAAAGCAATGTCAAACTACTATACGTAAACTTTTCACACATTTGTCCCGAAATGTAATCACAAACAGCCAACAATATAATGGGATTGACTGCGATGTCTTGTAAAAGATATGCAACTAACATGTTTTTTTAATATAAGCAGTGAATGACTTAAGATAACAGTAGGTTATTTGATCGTGCCGCGATCCAAATTTAAACCAGAAGTGATATACGGCGCCATCCCAGCCTGACTCATTGTGGCTGCTGTAAAGACCATTCATACTTTCTATGTCATTCATTCAAATATCATGTGACAATAGCAGGCGTCACCTTAGGTTAAGCAGAAAAGGTTAGCCTAATATTCCGTGCACAGCAATTGGTTGAAATTATTGTGATCTTTTAAATAAATTGAATTGCTTGGCAAAAAGTAAATTTAAATTCTAGAGCTTGATTATTTTATAGGTACTTCAATTTTAATTCACCGCAACAAGCGTCACGAGGCTATATTTAGCTTTAGCAGCTATATATAGCGTAGTTAGCAGCTATATATAGCACTGGCGGGAGTTCTCCGTTCAATTAAAGTTTTTTTCAGTGCGTGTCATGGCGCGAAAAAGGAGCGACGAACGGTAACAGTGTGTGTAGTACATTTTTACGTTGGCTACTCGATTCCTACATGTGCGAATTCATGTGGCGTCGTCGCACTAAATGTGCTGGCCTAGATGTGTTCAACACCATTCTAGCTGACATTGTTCGATTCTGGCCACCCCAACAATAGTCTGCAGTCTGGCCACCGCCGCAACACTAGTCTGCAGAATATGACTGTCAACTCATGCATACAGCAGTATCATCCAGCAATGGGCCCTTTTCAGGGCCACTAGAAGAATGCCATAACGGAACGGGCCCTTTTCAGGGTCACAAATTAGCACACAATAACAGTCCCTAAGTGTGCACAAGAGTATACAATCAATGAAATATTCAGGTCAACTCACACACATAACTAAACCATTTGCTGCACACCGACAACGTTATTCCGGTCAAGGTCATGCACACCGAGATACATCGCGAATAAGGGGACTCCAGGATATGACGTGTGCCCTGGAATTCCCTTTGTTTGCGTGAATTAAAATTGAGGTACCATTTTATATTATATTTGGAGAGTTTTATCACTTATATCGCATTAGAAGTAATTAAAAATAAAAACATATGTCTGCGAGATGTTTGAATGGAATTCGAAGATAGCGGCAGCCAGCCATGAAACAGAAAAGTTTTATTAATGCTCATATCCGTCAATGGCCAGTTTGATACAAACTCGGATAGACCGGAAGCTAAGAAAATGTTTTTTTATTGAATAAAGAGCCACAAAAGTACGCAGAACATGAGAAAAACGTAACGCCTTCACAAAAATGTGAATATCTAGTCTAGTCAGTAGTTACTAAGAAGTTGAGAGTAAGAAGTATTCAAGTAAGTTTAACTTTAAGAATAACTGATTCAGGCTTCATGAATGAGGTGCGGCACTGGTGCCATTTGTCATTTAGTATGATTTAACTTGTTTTTTCAATGCCTATCTACCTGCGGTGGACGCATTTGTAAGTACTCAATCACGATCGATCCTGCTATCAGATTATAAACGACTAATTATTACACAGATTAGAATTACAGCTGTAGATATTTACTTTCACTTTTCTGGTCGCAATGACGAAAAATGACTTTGTTCACGCAGCCGTTGATAAAATTAATCAGAATAGCTTCCCCTGGTCATTTCAAATCTAGAATTTTATAAATTGTGATCATTGACATAAATCAATTTGAATTTCAATTTTTAATCTTTCACGATGTGATCATCGTATAAGGGTGGGGAGGGGAGGGGGTGTCTATATTTTGCAAATAAATATAGATATCTGAATTCACTTCTCGATCGCGGGTAGATTGTTTACAACCGAGTGTGCCTTTCTGGTCGATCCAACCTCAATTTTTTTTTTTTTTGCATATCTCTTACAGAACGTTGCAGTCAAAGCCATCATTTTTCAGCTGCTGTTGATGTACTTGGCAAAATTACGCTCAGTAGTTTGCCATTGCTTTCTGAGCGACCGGCTCACATAACCTGTAAGTAACCAACGCGGCGAGAACCGCTACTGATTCTCGCGCAGGTTACGTTACTCGCGAGAATATACGGGATTACGGAGAAAGACGTTAATCCTAGGCCAGGAAGCCGGCAAAATTACTTATATAATAATAACCTCAGATATTATGTTGTTAAAGTTGTTCTTAGGTTATTTATTTTGTTAATCATTTTTGTTCTTTCCAAACGTTATCCTGGATATGCCGGCTTCCTGGCCTAAAGGTTAGCGACTTTTCTCCGTAATCTCGTATACTCTCGTAAGTAACGTGACGACGGTGAGAATCAACAGTGGTTCGAATCGCGTAGGTAACTTACGGGGTATGTGAGCCGGCTGCTCAGAGAGCAATGTCAAACTACTGAGCGTAATCTTGCCAAGAAATCAACAATCAGCTGAATGATGCTGATGTTGACAGCGATGTGCAACATTTAATTTTAATCCTGGATATCATCATCATCATCAACTTCCACTTCTGTCGTCAAGCGCCGTAGGAAGGAGTAATTTGCGTTCCAGCGCCCGGTGGGTGGCACTGGATAGTGTCACTCCGTGTGGTTGTACAATGTCTTTGATGTCGTCAATCCATTTTCTCATTGGACGTCCTCGTGGTCTCGTCGCAGATGATCTTTGATGGAAGGCCAGTGATGGTAGTTGCAGGTGTTGCATTCTAACGACATGGCCAAACCACTTGATCTTCTGTCTTTCAATAAATGTGGCACAAGGTGTTGATCCCAGTCTGTCTGATAATATCATTTCTTACTCTGTCTCGGATTGTTAAGTTGGCAGCTCTCCTCAGGCATCTCATTTCGCAGGTGTTGAGGTATAATTTGGATAAAGTCCAGGTCTGAGATTGGTAGCAAAGGGTTGGTGTGAATATGGTGTTTATTATCTGTCGTTTTGCGGACATGGGTATATTTGGATGTTTCAGTAAGGGTGATAGTTGATATGTAAGTGCACTAGCTTTTTGACATTTGATTTCAATTTCTCTGCCTAATCTGCCATCTTCTGTGATCATACTTCCAAGATATATGAATTATTTAACTTGTTTCAGAGTTGGGCTATTTATCTGCATACTTAGTGGGTCCGGCGATCTGCTAACTCACATTACTTCGGTTTTGTCTGTATTTATGCTCATATTGTATCTCCTGCATGTTGAACTCAGATTATTAATATGATTTTGCAGTCTGCCCTCATCGCTATAAAACAGGCACTGATCGTCTGCAAATACTTCATTTATTTCCCGTGGATCAGTTGTTTCATCTGGAGTAAAGAGTTCTAAATTTTCTGAATCTGTTCTGTCGAGACTTGCTTCTTTGGAAATTATGTCCATGTAGATATTAAATAGCAGGGGAGAGAGCACACATCCCTGTCTCACTCCTGTATTGACTGTGAACATATCTAATCTGCCTTCTTGTGTTCTTACTGCTCTTCGGCTGGAGTGGTACATTGCTATTATGTTTTTTAGCAGTTGCCCTTGTATCCCATAGTCTTCAAGGATGGTCCATAATTTGTATCTGTCTACTCTATCGAAAGCCTTTTCCTGATCTACAAACACAATATTCTGCTGGTCACTATATTCGATAGTTTGTTTTTTTTTTCACATATTTGTCTAAGTGTAAATAGTGCATCAGTGCAACTTTTACCTTTCCGAAAACCGAAAACTCGCAGATGTTCTACAAATTATTTTGTCGTCTGTATCGTTATCGTCACTTATCAGTTTTTTGTGTACGACAACAATTGATGTAACTGTGTCTCTGATTATATGTACCGATAGTCCATTTACGAATGCCGTTTGGAACTTTGGGATTTTATCTGTTTCCTGCACAGAGTGAGCCTCTTGTATGTATCTCTTATCGTTCCTAGTGTCGTCTTGTCTAGTATTTATGTCTGGTGTATTTGTGCTTTGTGGTTCGTCCTCGTCGCTGCTTGACGAAACGTATGCGAAGTTGGCGTTGATCAGCTGTCTTAGCTTACAAGTCTTGGCTAGATGTCCAAAATTATGACAAAGATAACATTTTGGTTGTTTTTAAAGTCTGAGACTTTGTCTATTCTTTTTAGAGATAGGTATTTTATGTATGATTCATAATTTGGATTACTGACACACATCTTAAGTGATCCGTGTTGTTGTCTGCAGTAATTGCAATCTATCATCATACCTCTCTTTGATGTGTCGTATGGCCTTTGCTGGATTGGTTTATATGGGTATGGTCGACTTTCTCTGTTTTGGTCATTGTATTGGTAGTATATGTTCGATGGATTGCTACTCTTTTGATTTGACAATCTGGCTGCCGCCCCTATTATTAGTTCAGGTTGGGTCCCTTCTGCAAAAATTTCTTTATGTGCGTTGTAGTACGCTTCTCCTCTGGACTCCATCTAGGATACGGAAGCGCATTTGTTTTCTATCAGGAAAGTTGCCATGTTATCAGCACTGCTGAGACTAATTTGTCTCTATGCATTAGATCTCTCAGTGTAGTAAAGTCAGTATCTACTCCTGCTGATTTCAACCATTTATCAAATAGTGATGTGGTTTCAGCTGCAAAGTCAAGGAAGGTTTGGTTTGCCTTCGGGGTTAAAACTCTGTAAGCTGTGCGAAGTCCAGCTTGATCTAGGGAGAAATGTGCTAGGTCTCGCTCTTTTATGTACTGGTAGTCTGTTCGACGATTTTCTGGTATCATCTCTACGACTTTGAGAGGTTCCAGGAAAGGTGTTTATGGAATAAGATCGCCCACTCTTCAGTTGGAACCTTATAGTGGGTCATGAGGAATTCAAAATTAGTCACCAATGCTGATATCGAGTCACCTTGCGCGAAGTTTCTAATGATTCCCTGATATCTCTTGATGGGGTCCAGGGTTTTGACTGCTAATTTATTCTGTGCAATTTCAGCTTACTTTTCCATCTAGAACATCTTTACTTTTATGTTCCCCTCAATATCTTTGTCTTTCATGATTTTATCGACTGCCAGTTTGTCTTTTTCAAACTGTAGTCTTTTTGTTTCGAGATCTAGTTTTTTTTTCTTTTTCTAAAGATAGTTCTTTATCTTTTTGTTTTTCTTGTGCCTCCCTGGCTTCTCTGGCTGCTTTGTCTTGTGCTTCTAATTTTTGTAGCTCAAGTTCTTTAAGTTCTTTTGCTGCTGCTTCTTGTGCTGCTAATTTTTGTAGCTCAAGTTCTCTAAGTTCTCTAGCTTCAGCTCTTTCTTCTCGTTGTTGTGCTTGGCATTCCGAAACTTTCTTCCTGCCCATGCTATCAGTTCTGGGCCTGTGAAACCATCTTTCTCAAGAAACCATCAAGTGCTACATAATCTTCCAATGCAGACATGTTGTTGTTGTGTATCTGTCTACTATATATGTGTCAATAATCTGTAGCTGGAACCTATGAACAATAACTGCAGATACTACCTGTATCAGTGTGTTGGGATACTAGTATCTGTGTTGATGATGATAGAGAACCTCAGCAGCAAGTATGTATTTTAGTCAGTGTCGCTGGTGGTCTTATTCTGGCGAAGCCGACTGCGATGAACTTGCTGTAATAGTGCTCGACAATAATGATAACAATAGTGGACAACAATAACACCTATCAGAAGTTTTAGCTAAATGACATTAAACCTGTAGACAAAAAAATCTTAAATAATAGAGACATTAATGACGTTAAAGAACACCAATAATGGACTAATTTACGAAACAAGACAAAGTTCTCGCTAGCAGTCTAAAATTTACTAAATTATAAAGTCAATTTTGAATGCTAATCGAATGGAACGTACTTTTGGGTGATGATGAAATAACACAAAAGTAGCCCTCCAACCTCCCGCTAATGATGAGGGTGAGTAAACATAGTAATGAATGGGTGCCTGTTAACTCTGGACTACTAAGCAGGACACATACACAAATCAAATGGAAACAACTCAGCCTGTGTATATTCAGCTCCGGTGTCCTTGGTGGCTTGGTCCAGATGCTTATCTCCACTCCAGAATTGTTCAGAGATTGATATGGATCAGCTTAACTGCATTCTGGTTTGATTAGGAATCAGTAGAAGTTGGGTCTTCAAAATGCTCCTCAAAAAGGGGTGTCAATTGTCCTTGCTGTACTACTGACGAATCTTGAAAAGTGTATCTGAAAAAAAAATTTGGATCTGACAATGTAATTAGTTCATTATGGCACTATAGTGCATGGAGCACATAAAGGCGGCTCTGTACTGTTGTTTTGTGTGGCTGAGTGCCATAATTTTTCCCTTGAAATCAATATTTGGAATGTTGACACAATTTTATTGGTGTATCCTTTGCAATTGCACACTGATTCATTAAATTAGACAACTCACATAACGTGATATTGGGCTGAGACGTGGGCTAATTTGTTCTAGTTGGTGGCCATGCTTGTTTGTTGACCTTGGTCAATGTCATTTTCCTTGACTTTCACTTCTGATGTCGAATATTTCTTTGACTTCATGAAACGAAATTAACTGTAACTATTCGTTCTGATAGCACTGTTCACTGTTAATATTCAACAACTTTACTGTTGAAGCATCATTTCTTGTTTCTTTTTGAGTTCAGTATCAAACGGGCGTAACCCCCACGTGCCAAGTGCCGAATTCATGCCAATTGTCCGACATCTTGGGATTTGTCCAGGGTGAAATATTTATAAAGGCTCTTCCAAACATTTTACGATTTACAGATCTGCTATGCACACAACTCACATGTCCTTTGCGTCCTTAGACAACACAGTCACTTTTATTGTAGAACAGCAATCACACGTGGCTGTCATACACCGCCGGCTTCCTGCCGTTTCGCGTTCTGGGTATGACCAGCACACCCACTGCTTGCAAAAACACAATGCACGGTTAATCTAATGGTCAGGAGGGACTTTGGTTGGTGCATCTTATAGATCTTACTATTGTATAATTCACTTATTAACTTGCTTAACAGTTCTATTTCTACTCACGCACATAACTTGTAATCAACAAGTCTTTGTCACGGCGTGTCTCTGCCCGCCATTCTGGTCGAGGTGTTCTCAAAACTGTGTCAGCTGTCTCGCCACCACTTGTCGGCGTGTACGGCCCCATCGTCAGGCATCAGCTTCAATGTGTTGCTTTATGATCGCTAACTTGCACAACAGGAACATTCTTTAACGTTGGACTGCGTCTCAGATTATTTCAATCGCTTTCAAACGCTTTCAATTGCCTTCAATTGACCTTCCTCTTCCACGCCCCCGTCTGCCTAACACCTGTTTTTCGGATTTGGCCTGGGCGCAGTCATGTGACCACATTAACTCCGCCCCTTGATGCCACCGGTGTTCGCTTGATTTTTCAACTGTGTCTCTTAGTGACATCTATCTAGTTTCTACGTTTGCTCTATTTCTCGTATCCATCTCATGGCAGATGTTCTTATGTAGGTTGTGTATTTATTGATTGAATTCGTCTTTAACCGTATTTTCCTGAAGCCTCCTATAATTGATGACATGTGTTGTTACCTTTTTGTTTCTTATTTTCCTGTGTGTTGAAATCTCTTTTTATTATGACTGGTTTGTGATCAGTATCAACATCTGTATTTGGGAGTGTTCTTTAATCTAATAGTAGTCTTCTGTCTGATTTCCTAATTAGAATAAAGTCAATTTGGGATGCTTGGTCTTTGTCATTCCATTTATACCAGGTTTTGCTGTGGCTACGACGATGTTAAAAAAACCATTTGCTATTATTAGTCCGTGTTCGGAGCATATGTTGAGTAGATGTTGACCATTACTGTTACATTCAGTCTCTGTGTCACTGAATGGCCCCATGAAATCATCCCACAGTGTTCTTCGTGTGCCATTAAAATCACCCATCACAATAAGTTCATCTGTCTCCCTGACATTATTTAACGTGTCTGCAAGTTTATCAAAATACTCGTCTTTGTCTTCGCTGTAAGTGTCGTTACATGGGGCGTATGTTTGTATAAAAGTAATTGTTCTAGTTCCTTCTTTGATCTGTACTAGTATTATCCTTTCCGATATAAATTT
>OY992878.1:103306361-103368861 GCA_963921405.1 Cepaea hortensis | reverse complement strand
TGACAAAAGTCCTGCATGTTGTTTCTTAAAACTAGCACAGAGCCAGATAACACCCGTACAGAGTAGTACTTTCTAGACAACACGGTGACCGCAATTTATCCAGTGTCTGTGGTCCAAACCACCAAACCATTAACACAGTCTACAACAAGCATCTGACAAGGCGTTCACCTTCAAACAGTACATTCTTTTCATAACTATTGTTTGTCCAATGCTGATTGTGATATAAGTCTCACAACCGTCAAAAGCATGATTAATATTCCCCCACTATACCACATCATTTTACGACAACACTAACCAACAGCGACACTGAGCCGAAGAGTGGACGAAAGAAGACCTTGGATTGGCTTGGACGTCACAAGCCCCAGCAGGACAGAACTAAAATAAATACGGCATGCAAGCGAAAAACGGCCTGTTTTGTTTACACCGACACACCACGGGGCAGGAGAAGATCTGATGTGTCAGATGGAGTGATTGCATCTTCAAAATCAAATATTTAAATATAACTTAGTATTATTAATGAAAAGAGCCTACGACATCGCATTTGGGACATTGAATCCTAGTAAGATTCTGAAACTTGTTGCCGACGTGTTGAAGCCATTAAATTAACATGAAGGTAAGTAAAATGCTATATTTTATATTACGTTAGTAAATGATCCTTTCCCAAAAAGAAGTTGGTAAGTGGATGTGGTAACCATGTGGTTAGTCCTTAAGAAATTAATTAGGAGAGACTAAGTACTTTATTCAGATGTCGTAGGTCATGAATAACTGATACACGAGGTTAAACCACGAGGAAGGTTTCTTCTAGTTAAACAACTCATTTAACATTAGACCTAGGTTGTACAATTTATTTCTTAAGAAGTTAAACTAAATCAGCAGTGATTAGAAGTGTGATTAACTTAAGATTTAGGAAGTTAAGAATACTTGGTTCAATAAGAAGAAACTATTTTACATGTGCCACTCTGGTAAGAGAAATTAGTGTAATGTGTAACAGAAAAGTACAAGAGCACATGAGATGTAAATAGAATTCTATATGTATCTACTTGTGTGTTGGGAGAAAGCACCCATGTGGTGACTCAAATGTATTTTCAGTGTTGCTAAACATGTGGATTTATCATTTGTAAGGCACATAATAATGCAAACATGAGTATGATGTCTTAGGAAGTATGGTGGAATGAGTGAAGTTCCTTTATGATTTCAGGGGTGGTGAATATATGAGTTTATCATTTGTAAATCTATATATATAAAACAGAGTGTATGTTTGTTTGTGGGTCTTGGATGCGTTCGATAACGGTACATCCGATTGAGATGAAATTTTCTACACGTCTTCCTTTCATTCCTGTGCAACCGACTATAATAATTTCTTAATGTAAAATCTTCTACTTATTTAATAACATTTACTTTTCCATTTTACTTATATAATGTCTATATAGCAGGGGGACTTCACTCTAGAAAAGTTATTTCAAGGGGCATAACTTTTAATAACATTTCTATATACTTTATAGTCATATTGTTGGACTTACCTGCACTATTGTTAAACTCTTTGTCTATAGTTATTTTTAGGCATATGAGTTATATTAAATAATGATATAATCTTTAAGGTATTTTTAAAGTTTGCATAAAAATAATGCATTATGCATAACATTTTAACCCATCTTTTTCTGCTTACAAAACTTATCAACTGTCATGTCGGTGATTAAAAACAGTTTTCATTAAAAATAATGAATGGTGTGTGGAAGGACATTCTTTTAAGTTACTGTGCGCCAGGAGCTGGGCGAAACCACGCCGGGTCAGATAGATAGACAGATAGTCGGGAACGGAAGCTTATTTGACTACTTATATGAATGAATTAAATGACATGCTCCCTACCAGGGACTGGGTGAAGCCGGGCCGGGACAGACAGACAGACAGATAGACAGACAAACAGATAGTCTGGAACGGGAGAGCTTATATGACTACGTATATGAATAAAATGAGATGCTCCCCACCAGGGACTGGGTGAAGCCGGGTTAGACAGACAGACAGACAGATAGTCGGGAACGGGAGAGCTTATATGACTACTTATATTAATTAAATGAGATGCTCCCCACCAGGGACTGGGTGAAGCCGGGCCGGGTCAGCCAGACAGACAGACAAACAAGCAGACAGACAGACTGATAGATAGATAGATCCCCTCCAGGGCCTGGGCGAAGCCGGGCCGGGTCAGCTAGTATAAGTATAAACACAGCCAGAACCGAAGAAATGCAGGTTAGCAGATCGCCGGGCCCACTAAGTATACAGGTAAATAGCACAACTCTGAAACAAGTTAAAGAATTGAAATATCTTGGAAGTATGATCACAGAAGATGGCAGATTGGACAGGGAAATCTAAAGCAGATTTCAAAAAGCTAGTGCACTTACATATCAACTATCACCCTTACTGAAACATCCAAATATACCCATGCCCGCAAAACAACAGATAATAAACAGCATATTCACACCAACCCTATGCTATCAATCTCAAACTTGTACTTATCAAAATCACACTTTCGCAAAACCAACACCAGCGAAATGAGATGCCTGAGGAGAGCTGCCAACTTAACAATCCGAGACCGAGTAAGAAATGCTGTTATCAGACAGACAGTGGGATCAACACCTTGTGCCACATTTATTGAAAGACTGAAGATCGAGTGGTTTGGCCATGTCGTTAGAATGCAACACCAACAACTACCATCACCGGCCTTACATCAAAGATCATCTGCGACGAGACACAGAGGGTGTCCAAGAAGAAAATGGATTGACGACATCAAAGACATTGTACGATTGTATGACACTATCCCGTGCCCACCGGGCGTAGGAGCGCAAATTATTCCTCCCCACGACACTTGACGGCAGAAGTGGGAGATGATGATAATGATGATGATGATGATGATGATGATGATGATGATGATGATGATGATGATGATGATGATGAATGAAGATAGTTCTCTTCCTATCTTTTGACCATATACCATATTTCCATATCTTCTTAGATAATGCGTGATATATTTGTATGCTTTCTTCTCCTCCCACTTTAATTAGTTCAGTTGGTATCTCATCACATCCAGGTGATTTACTATTCTTCAGGTTCTCTATTGCCCATGCAATTTCATTTAATGGGGGTTCGGATTCTTTCTCTGCTGTCATTGGTAGAGAAACATCAGTGGCATAAAATGAGTTGCAGCCCACGAGACAAATGACAGTGGAAAGACATGATCACCAACGCCACATGACATGGACTATAAGAAGAGGAACCAAGCGTGCATTCAATGATAAAGTTCTAGAGAATCGTGCATATAAGTGAAGATAATCAATACCTTCTTATGGCTGTCGTGCTAAATTTAATATACAATTAATTAGCAATGGAATTCACTGACGTAAAATGCATACACCTTGCATACACCACACAGATAGACATAATGATAGATAAACAAACAGGCAGGCAGGCACGCACACACACACACACACACACACACACACACACACACACACACACACACACACACACACATGCACACGTAATGTGACAGACAACTAGGCAGGTAGACATACTGACATTGATATATGTTATCATCATCCGTGCCGGGTTCTGTATGCAATCATATTCCTTCACCAATATGTGTCACCTCCAGTTCGACTACACATCATCCATCTTCCGTACCACGCTGTCAGCTCTTCCCTTATTCTCTAACCCTGTCGGCCTTGTCTCTAACACCTCGATTTTCACTATTCTCACAACCTTCTCCAGACCCTCGTATCTGATGATATGACCATTCTCTTTCCCCTGAAGGTAATCTTTGTAAAGTGTCACCTTACAGCACTTGGAAATTGTCTTTTTAGCCGTCCATGGGACTCTTCTTCTTCATCTTCTTCTTCTTCTTCTTCGTCTTCTCCTCCTCCTTCTTCGTTCATCCGGGAGTGTCGTTTTTTTCCAGACGTAATTGAGGTGTGTCTCTGTATGCACCTTTGGGCCAAATCCCTTAGGCCAACACATCCGACTTTAGCGGGCGTTATTTAAAACCAGGTTAGCCGTCCTGGGGGACTCTCACTGTTGTGGTGATGGGATTCTTATCATTCTACGTAAACACGACTTATAATTTCTCCCCACTGTCTTTAATGAGTGTGGCGATCCACGGGCACACGGTATATCACATCTATAAAATACGCTGTTTGTGCTTCGATTATTCCGTGTGTTATCTCTATGTCACTTGTTCCATCTGTAGTTATCATTGACCTGGGACGCGAAGGTGTTTCCAAGGCACCAGGGCCAGGTTTTATACTGGCCAAGACCTACTAACACGTCCTCGTCGTGCGTCCTGGGCAACAGGTCCCGTCGGTGTCCTTGCTAACGTGGTAGGATGGCTGATTCTTCCGAAGTCGGAGAGTATCTGCCTGCACGACGAGGAACCACCAGTCTGCACACCAATAAGTCAGACATGGGACAGCGGATACAGGAGGTCTTCATCCTACATACAGGACCTTGCGTTGGAGTTCATAGCCAGCGAACACAAGCAAGCAAGCAAGCAAGCATCATTGACCTTGTGTGTGTGTGTGTGTGTGTGTGTGTGTGTGTGTGTGTGTGTGTGTGTGTGTGTGTGTGTGGGTGGGTGGGTGGGTGGGTGCGTGCGTGCGTGCGTGCGTGTGTGTGTGTGTGTGTGTGTGTGTGTGTGTGTGTGTGTGTGTGTGTGTGTTAGAGAGAGGGGGAGCGTGCGAGGTGACGCCTCGGGTAACGGTAACTCTGGCAACGCCTGTGATGTTGACAAAGATTTAAAACAATGTATTCCTGTAGTGAATGTCAACACCGAGGCCAGAAACAATATCTTGCACGACTCCTTGCCTGGCGTGTATCCATGCAGCTAAATATGCCAGGCCAGACATCCTGCAATCAATCATTGATGGCGCTGTGGTTAGATAACAAAGATGTTGATTCTGTTATTTCGGCGCTGACAGAAAGCGCCGAATGTTGGGCGGCGCTTACCAAACCCGACAACCCACATTGTGCCAACGGCTTCGGGCGGAAGAGTGCAATTGGGAGGGTACTAGCCTTATCCTGGTGCGAGGAAATGCAACCCAAAGACAAAATAAGTCATGGCAGGGCAGACCAGGCCCTAAGCCTTGGTTGGCAGCTGGTCTAGGATCGAAGCTCCGACAGGCGGACAGTTAGAGCATTGCTTTGCTGATCCGGCAGCTTCTGCAGCTTGTCTTGTTCCAGATGTAAGGGTGTTAACTTTCCTCTGGTGTGAACTAGACAGGCCGAGAGAGGGATCATGCTGCATGGGCAACACATGGTTTCTTTATTTTAGCCCAGGCTTTGTGCTATGGAGAGGCAATAACTCCATCCCTGGTCTTTACCGGTCTCGGAATCAAAGCGAGAGGCAACTGTTACGGATTATAAGTCCTTGTCAGTTGGCGTAGACATGGGGCGCCACGCGTTGCCTCTGACGGTGGGAGACACCTACAGGTGTCACTGATCAGCTACCGCCCGCCTCAAGCTGGGCAACCCCCGGCCAATTGGGTGCTGATCCGCCACAGCCTGCCTGCTTCGATGGGTGCTTGGGGCTAGGACAAAATCTGAATCGCAGGCTGTAAAACCAATGCACCAGGTACTAATAAAAAGAATAGAAACCTCAAGCTACGGCTTGCAACCTGGAACGTAAGAACCATGTGTCCAGGATTTTCCACTGACTTGACCAATATTGACGATGTGAGAAAAACGGCTGTGATTGATGCTGAACTCAATCGTCTTAACATTGATATTGCTGGCCTGCAGGAGACTCGCCTCGCTGAGGAAGGGTCACTCAGGGAAAACAATTACACCTTTTTTTTGGAAGGGAAGAGGGCAGGCAGAAAAAAGGCAACATGGTGTGGGCTTTGCAGTGAAGAATTCGCTACTGGGAATGATTGATATCCCAGCTGGAGGTAATGAAAGATTATTATCACTGCGCTTGGCAACCTCTTGTGGATTTGCCACCATTCTCACTGCATATGCACCGACACTCGCTTCCTCTGATGATGTGAAGGATACGTTCTATGAGCAGCTAGACTCTGCGATCAAGGCAGTTCCAAAATCCGACTACATTTATATGCTCGGTGATTTCAATGCTCGTGTGGGCAAGGACTCGAGTTCATGGCCAGTGTGCCTTGGAAAATACAACATCGGTCGCATGAATAATAATGGGCAAAGGCTGCTGGAGCACTGCACTAGAAACGACCTATGTATTACAAACTCCTATTTTAAAACAAAAGAGGTGCATAAGGTCACATGGAAACATCCAAGATCCAGCCATTGGCATCAGCTGGACTTCATTATCACACGGAGACAACATCTGAACCATACATCATTAACTCGAAGTTACCACAGTGCTGACTGTGATACAGATCATTCTTTGGTTGTTGCAAGGGTTAGACTGAGACCAAAGATAATCTACACAGCTAAACACAAGTCTAGCCCCAGGATTAATATTATTAGCACTCACGATCCTGGAAAGTGCTTTGAATTTCAACAGCAACTTGAAGACGTTTTCAATGATACATCAGAAAATTGTATAGTAAATGATAAATGGAGTAAACTTAAGGAAACTATTTATAAAACAGCGGTAGGGGTTTACGGCACTGTGGATCATAAGAGGCAGGACTGGTTTGCGGCAAACAGCCAGATACTGCAGCCCTTGATTGATAAAAAGAAGATAGCTCTCTTAAGAAACAAGGAAAGACCAACGCGTAACACTCTGAGTGAGCTGAAGCAAGCGAGGAAGGATGTACAAAAGGCTGCCAGGCAGTGTGCGAATGACTATTGGATCAAGTTATGTGAGTCCATTCAAATCGCAAGTGATAAGGGAAACATCAGAAGCATGTATGAAGGGATAAAGAAAGCCTGTGGTCCAATGATCAAAAGAAGTGCACCGCTGAAAATCTTGACTGGAGAAATCATCACTGATAAGAAACAGCAGATGGATAGATGGGTAGAGCTCTATTTAGAGCTTTACTCAAGTGAGACCAAGCTAGTGGATGATGCCCTCAACGCCATAGAGGACCTGCGAACTCTTGACCACCTGGACACACTTCCCACTATAACAGAAGTTAAGTGTGCTATAAATGAGCTTGCATCTGGCAAGGCTCCAGGTAAGGATGGGATTCCAATAGAGGTGATCAGGAGTGGGCGAGACACACTCGCTCTACAGATCCACCAGCTAATAGAGCTATGCTGGCGAGAAGGACAAGTCCCACAGGATTTCAAAGATTCAAACATCATAACGCTGTACAAGAACAAAGGAGATCGGAACGACTGTAACAATTATAGGGGTATCTCACTTCTGTGTATTGTTGGGAAAGTATTTGCCAGAATTGTCCTGCGCAGACTTCAAGTCCTGGGAGATCAAGTCTACCCCGAATCACAGTGCGGCTTCCGTCAGAACCGGTCTACCATTGATATGATATTCTCATTGCGACAGATGCAAGAAAAATGCCGGGAACAAAATCAGCCACTGTTTATTGCCTTCATCGACCTCACAAAGGCATTCGATTTGGTCAGTCGTGAGGGTCTGTTCAAAGCACTAAAGAAGATTGGCTGCCCACCAACTCTTCTGTCCATTGTGGAATCGTTCCACACAGGCATGAAGGGTATAATCAAGTTTGATGGCTCAACTTCAGAAGAGTTTGAAATCAAGAGTGGAGTTAAGCAAGGTTGTGTACTATCTCCAACCGTCTTTGGAATATACTTTTCACATCTACTGAAATATGCCTTTCGTGATCAGGATGACGGTATATACATTCACTCACGCTCAGATGGCGGCCTCTATAATGCTCAGAGAATGAAGGCCAAGACCAAAATTAGCAGGGTACTAATCAGAGAGTTGCTTTTTGCGGATGATGCTGCGATTACCACCCACTCTGACGAAGAATTACAACATCTACTATCTGCATTCTCCAATCCTTGTTCTGAATTTGGTTTAACAATTAACAAAAAGAAGACACAGATTATGTCAAAAGGTGCACATGGTGTACCATCAATCTTTATTGACGACGCCGAACTGGAGATAGTAGACCATTTTACATATCTAGGATCAGGGGTAAATACGAGCCACAGAGTAGACGCTGCGGATGCAAAGACTCCATCAGCAAACACAGACAAAGACAAGAGGACATGATATGAATATGTGAACAAATATTGATGATACTTGTCTGACATATTTTTAATGATATCCATATAAGTGTATCCGTGTTCTCAAGTCTTTGTATTTGTTTGATAGTTGAGATTTTTATCCACAACGTCTATGTTATAGCTTTTGATTGTGTTTTGGTGGAGCTGACCATTTCCTTTCATTTCCCTTTAAATTAATTGTTCTGTTTTCAAGGCTACTCGTCAGCGAGTGTTATAATAAAACACATATTTTTATTGACCAATCGACACGCAGCAGGTGTTGTGGTCAGTGTAAGTCCGATCGTTTTTACTTCCCAAGAAAATTGCTGGTACCCATTTGAAACTTGGTCTACCTGAGGGTCAGAGACTGTGCTGTTTTATCATCGTCGGTTAGCTAGTCACATATATATGCCACTTATCATACATGCAACTAAGATTATAATTTCTGATGAATGACTGTGGATTGAGTGAGGTTCATTATAATTTCATTGGTGTTGTGTCCTTTCGTTGTTTCTCCTTTCGTCTAGATCGTGTCCTCATTTCCTTCACACATAGGATACATATCCATGTCCCTTATTGGTCCATCACTGGATTCATACTAGATACTAGCTCCAAGCCACTCCAATTTATGCCACAGCCTTCAACATATGACTTCTCCTTTCATGTCTTTTCCCCGTCTGTTTGTTGTCAAACAACGTCACTCTCTTGTTTACGTTAGTGCGCACTCGTGCCTATGCGTGTGTTTACCTATCGGTTTTTTCCGATCTTGTCTATCCATCATCATCATGTCTGAATACTATGTAGCAGTATGCCCCTCCCTTTAAAAAATGATAGAATCATTTTTATTTTTCATTTTGAATTTCAACTGACATATAGTATTGCAGACGCAGTGATATACTAGTCCAAAGTCATGGTTCCCCATAACTCATCCACAAAACAAAAAAACATATTATATGACGGGCACGCTCAACTAACTACACACCTACGGTAGACGTCGTGTAGCCAGCCCATGAGAAGGTTGTGCTAAATAATTCAAAAAATGAGTCCCTCATATGTCCGAAGACAAGCGTCCTCTCTTGGTCATTACCCGGAGTAGGGGACGTGGTTGAATCAAAAGGTACCAGACTAGTTACCGCACTATCCACCATCTTTCACTGTCACGTTTCTTTATCAATTGTGAGGGTTACTGCTGATGAGATTTAGACGTAGTTATCGTTTCCATTTATCACACACACAGCGACTTATCCCAACCTCGTTGACAATCAATGCAGGAATGCTTATAGTGGCCTGGACCTATTCTATCTGTGATAACTGCATATTATTATGTATGTATTTATCGATCACGACCAAATAACACTACAATTATTATGTATACAATATTTAACCTCAATATCACAACGCAATAATGTAACATGTTTAACTAATCCTAATCAAGAACAACTAATAATATCTACTGTTCATGAAATATAAGTTCATCATAAAGTAGATTAAATTCTTATCACATCGTGTCCTAACCACCCTAAGTAAGAGAAATATGTCTTTCGCGTGAAATATATTATATATTTCTAATAATGTTTATACACACAATACCAATTAACTACGATACTGTTCATAATACTTCACACGACGGTTACGGTACTCCAACAACTGTTGGTCCCAACGCACAAACAAGGATCTGTATCCCTTCCAAATCAATGTCATCATCATGCCGGAAAAACGACTCTGGCAATGAACAATATTAACAAAATATGTTCCAATCGCAATTGCAATATGAACAATATCAAATTTGTTGATTGTCGGAATAATTGTGTACTAATTATAGTGTGCATGTAACATATTTAATCGGCTTAACTAACCTATAATGAATACCGATAACCGTAAAGAAACAAAAGAACAACTGTGTATAAGACCTACAGACCTACAGTCGACTAAGAAGATCTGCCAAGTTATTATCCTTTCCAGGAATATGACAGATATCAAACTCAGTCTTGCAACAGAAGTGACCATCTATGAATTCTAGAGTTCTTAGGATGACCAGATTTAAAGATTTGCAATGGTTTATTATCCGACAGAACCAGAAATCTCCTCCCAAGGAGATATCTTGAGAATTTCTCAATACTCTCAATTAATGCTAAAGCTTTAAGTTCAGTGATAGCATAATTTCTTTGTGTAGCTGATAGCTTCTTACTGAAATAGAGAATAGGATGTAACTTTCCGTCATGTAATTGAAGTAACACAGCTGAAATTGCATGAAAACTCGCGTCTGTTTGTAACACGAAATCTTTTGAAATATCAGGTAGTTTCAGAATAGGATATGAACTAAACAGAGGTTTTATCTGCTGTAAAAGTTTGTCATGATCATTTGTCCAGACTATTTTCGTAGGTTGACCTTTCTTTAAAAGTTCAGAAAATGTTGCTGTCATCTCAGCAAAATTAGGAATATATTTATGATAGTAATTAACCAGACCTAACAGACTTCTCAGTTCCTTTTTAGTGTTTGGAGGTTTGATGCTGAGAATTTTGGTAACTACTTGTGGATCTGTTTTACGAAACCCATCAGAAATTCTATGACCAAGAAATTGAATTTCAGTGAACCCTATTTCTATTTTGTTCGACTTAGCTTTAACACCGTGCTGTTGTATTCTTTGAAATACCTGTTTTAGAATTTTAACATGTGTGTCTATGTCTGCAGTATGAATACAGATATCATCCATATAAGTAGCAACATTGGAAATACCATGAAGAAGTCTCCTCATCGTGCGCATAAATGTGCTAGGTGCATTTTGTAGACCGAGTGGAAGATATGCCCATTCATATAGACCTAATGAAGTGCTAAAAGCTGTGATATGCACGGAATCTTCATCCATAGGGATTTGCCAATATCCCTTGGTTAGATTCATTTTCGAAAAGAGTTTTGAGTTTGCCATGCCTTCGATTAATTCATCAATATTAGGCATTGGTTCTGCATCAAGTAGTGTTAATGCGTTTACTTTTCTGTAATCGACGCACAGACGCAATGAACCATCTTTCTTTTTCACTATCACTACTTGAGAACAGAAGTTTGAAATGGACTTTCTAATGATACCACTTTGATCTAGTTCCGATATTTCTGCTGTAACTTTATCTAGATAATGTATCGGAATAGGATATCATTTCACTTTTACAGGAATATCAGAGAGCAATGTAATTTTGTGTTTGATAAGCGATGTTTGTCCTGGCTTATCAGAAAAAAAAATTGTATTAAACTCTTTTATCGCTGAAATGGGTTTCTCTTTATCTTGTATTAACAGGTTTTGATTTATTTGAATAGACTGCCAACCGTTATCACTATTAACTGTCGGAGTTGGTATTTGTTGTGTAATAGCGTCTTCTTGTTTTTCATTAATCACCCAACATGCTGCCGCTATTCTATGTGGTATTTGTTGTATCATCTGTGATGTGTCAGTGTGGCGAGCGATGTATGGTTTCAACATATTAATGTGGAAAATTTTATGTTTACCTTTAACAACAATACAATAATCCACATCACTGACTTTTCTGATTACTCTAAATGGACCCTGTCATGAGGTGGCAAGACAATCACGAGAGCCGGGTAGTAACAACCAAACTTCGTCTTCTTCTTTCAAGACTATTGTCTTGGCGTTTCTGTTGTCATACTGTCTGTATTTTTCGCCAACCCTTTCGAGTGCTGATTTCGCAATGTGACAAGCCGTTATGATTTTGTCTCTCAACTGAGTAACTATTTCTTAGGCTTCTCTTTTTGGGTGGTCATATGTTTTGTTTGTTAACATGTCATTGTATAACATCAATGGACCACGAGGATTTGCACCGTATACAAGCTCGAATGGAGAAAACCCCATACTTGATTGTGGTTGAAGAGGGGCATTCATGGTACGCAAACAGTACTGCAGGCAACAGAATATCCCAATCCTTAGGTCGCTCAGCTGCGACTTTTGCTAGGGTTGGTTTAAATACTCCGTTATAATTTTCATTGACGCCGTTTGTCATTAGGTGCCAAGGTGAACTAATAAATTGTGGAATACCCAATATTTTCATTGCCGTGTGGATAGCCGCAGATATGAACTGACTACCTCTATCTGACTATATACATCGTGAAAATCATATCCTATTGAAAATTAATAATAATGAATCTAGGATGGATCTACTGGTGATGTATTTGAGTGGGGTAGCCTCTGGCCAACGAGTACAGAGGTAAATCATGGTTAAGATGAATCTATTACCACGATCAGTAGTAGTGATTAGTGGACCCACAATATCTACAGGAATCTTCTGAAAAGGTCGTGATGCCAAATCAGTTTTCTGAACATGAGCTTTGGGTTGTTTGCCTTTTTGTGTGGTTCTTTGGCACAATGTACATGATCGAACATGTGTGGTAATATCTTTGATATAATCAGGCCAATAAAATTGTACTAACAATCTGTTAGTGGTTTTAGCAATACCCATATGGCCCGCAAATGGTGAATCATGTGCAAGCTTCAGTGCTTCATTGCGATATTTGGTAGGTAATACTGTTTGTAATAGCATAGTTGGGTCTTTGTTGTACTGTCTGAATAAAATATTATTATCTAAAATAAATTGCCAGTTGCCATGTTTAGCTTGTTTAGACGGTTCTTTTGTGCTTTTGAAACAAGTCTGTAGTGTAGGATCTTGTTTTTGTTCATTAGCTAAGTCCGCTGTCAATGTAATAGTGTTCTGAGTATTGTCGTTGTCAGTCTGAGAAGATTGTTCTTTTTGTCGCCGCTCTTGGGCTCTCGTGACAGCATTCATTTGAGCGTGGTCAATCTCCCATTGAATTGCCTCTTCATGAGTGTAATCATTTGCATTGGGTAAATTCCCAATAAGTAGACCGGCACAAGTATTAGGAAGTACAGCTGCATTAACTGTGCCTTCAAAGTATGGAGATTTAATCGTAATAGTGGCAATTTTATACCTTTCTACTGTGCCTCCAAAAGTTCTGCAAACAACAGTTTTGCCTGTGTAATCTTTTTCTTTTATTAACTTTTGGTCGACTCCAATAACTGAAGCTCTTGAATCACGAATGCACGTAGTAGGTTCACCATTCACCCATGCTTGGTGAACTTTAAGTGTGCCATTTTGAATATTTGCAGCATTGGCTTCATGAATGGTTTCTAGACATTCGTAAACAGATGTGTCTTTCTCAGTCTTGCCTGTTTTGTCACTATACTGTTGTATGATAGCTGCAAGTGTTTCTTCTATATCATCAGAATCGCTACTGGAGAACACATATGCGATACTTGCCTCTTTCCACGTATTTTTCATCAGACATGACTTACTGGTGTGCCCGTGCGCCCGACAAGAATAACATTGAACACTCCTCTTGTAGGAGTCATACTTACTTCTTTTCTTTGTCGTGATGTCTCTTAAATATGCAGGATATCCAGGATGTTGATCACACATTTCCAAACACCCGTGTGACAATCTACAATGTTAACATCGAGTGAAGCGTCCCTTTCTCGGTCTGTCGTTATCTCTATTCGAGTTCTGATATGAACCTACTTCTCTTGGAGAATTTCCTAAACTTACCATTCCCTTTTGATTCTGGATTCTGGCGCTAGCTCCTATCAAAAGTTCTGGTTGTGCAAAGTCAGCAAATATGTCACAGTGGGCGTTGAAGAATGATTTCCCCCCCCCCCTCGCGTTTCCATATCCGCAAGTGACTTACATTTATTTTCCACAAGAAATACATACAAGGCTTCAGGGAAAGAAGAAAGAAGTTTGTCTCTAATTATTGAGTCAGTATCTTATCGAAATAAGAACCATCGTCTGCTGCTCTTAACCATTTGTCAAAGCAAGAAGAAGTTTCTGATACGAAGTCGAGGAATGTTTGATTAGACTTAGGAGTAAGAGTCTTAAATTTTTTATGCAAACCAGCTTCGCTAAGACTGAAATGTGCAAGAACTCTATCTCGCATGTATTTGTAGTTGATTCGCAAGTTCGCGGGAATCAACTCAATCACCTTTAAAGGTTCTATTGCGAGATGTCGATGAAATAATATAGGTAAGTCCTGCTCTGGAATCTTAAAAAATTTTGCTAACAGTTCGAAATTATTAATCCAGGAACTTACTGAATCACCTTGTTGGAAGTTACGAATCAGACCTTGGTATTTCTTAACTGGATCATTATGCTTTGCTTGTATTCTTTCTCGTTCTCTCTCAGCTTCACGATCCATCTCCAGTGTCTTAACGTTCAAATTACCATCAAGTTCCTTGTCCTTAAGAAGTGCCTCAGCCGCAAGTTTCTCTTTTTCGAATGCCAATTGTCTTTCTTTCATCTCTTTTTTTAATGCTAATTTCTCTTTTTCAGCTGCTATTCTCTCTCGTTCTAAAGCTAATTCTATTTCCTTTATCGCCATTTCCTTCTCCTTTAATTCCTTCTGAAATGCAAGCTCCTTTTCCTTTCATTCTTTCTCCGCAGCCAATCTTTCTTGTCTTTCTTCTCTTTCACGTGCTGCTTGAAGTTCTTTTGCCTCCTTCTCTGCAGCTAATCTTTCTTGTCTTTCTTCTCTTTCACGTGCCTGGAATTCTTTCAATTCCTATTTCGCCCACGTCCTTAACGCGAGACCAGTCAAACCAGACCTCTCACCCATCGTCATGAAATCTTGAAGTGTCGACATGTTGTCCCAATGATCTATAATTACGTCACTGAAATAGCAAATATGCGACGTACAACCGATAGAACGTGTAGGCAGAAAATAATAGCCGTATCAAAATATATGTGAAAGTTGAACGAGAAGTCAACTCCAAATTAATAATATAGAAGAGTAGAAAACGACGCGAGAAGAATAGTAACTCGGCGCGAATAAACACGTCCTAACGAAATGTAAACACTATTAAAATAGTAATAAAATATATTCCGTATAAATAATCTACTGACACAACAACAATGACGTTGTTACGATAACAAACTACGAAGTGTCACACAGACAAATAAGCACATAATAAAAATGAATAATGATATATATATATATATATATATATATATATATATATATATATATATATATATATATATATAAACTGTGCGTACACGACCTAGTGACAACCAACGAACGCGTAAGACGTCGAACCAGATAGCGAACGTAGAAAATAACTCTATGAATACGTCGTAAGAAGATAGGTATAGAAAGAAAACAACCGTTACACCACAACACAGTACCGACGAACGCGAGGTCGTTACAAAAGTGAATTTATAATAATCTGACGATCGTCAGTGTATAACGTACTCTACTGTTGTATCGATATTAATATACGGCACCAGACTAGCCCACCAACCACCCACTAACGGCCATCGTAAATTTAAAAAAACAAAACATTGTTCATATACATTATATTCAGACAACAATTAAACTGAACAATCACAAGTTAAACTGGCCTGATCTACGTTGATCAATGTTGCTGCCAGAAGGCAGTAATATAGCATACAATTTAAGTCCGAAACTATCGTAATGCCCTGTGGTGCTGAGTCCTGCTGTCCTGCTGTCGTAGTAGGTGTTGATTTGAGCGTAACGGAAAATGTGTCCATGTAAAATTTGCGTGATGACGAATCCAGTCTAAACGAGTCGTGAAATGTCCGAATATCCTGTGGCGATATAAACATGTGTGTGCTGACGGTCCATCTTGTGTGACGAGTGGAAGAGTGGATGTGGAAGGTAAAAGCCATCGCGTTACGTCCAAGTCAATATGGGTGTCAAATTTCACGTATACATGTCCTGTAAAATAATATGTCATTCAGGTCCTTTTTATAATAATGGCAGAGCAACGGTGAATGAAAAATCCTTTACGAAACACCTCACTTTCAAAACAATAATAGACTGGGGTTGTGACAATATTGAACTTAATTCTGTGGCTATTGGCGGGAGCACTTGTTAGTCCTCTAGTAAGCTCGAGACGTGCCACCATGTGCCAGCAAGCTGTTGCTTCCTCATATATGACGGAAATGACGACACGATCTAGACGAAAGGAGAAACAACGAAAGGACAGAATGGTCACCCTCAAGGTGATACTTCGTGTTATCTGAATCACGACAATGGGTTTTAGTTATGCAGGTCAGTAATATACTTATCTTAGTATTTTGTGATCCTATAGCTCGGATGCTGACCTGGCAATAACAGGCACTTTCGAGGGAATCACCGGCAGATATACCAAGTTGACTTTGTAAATATATGCTCATTAAACAGCATTGAACTTTGTCAGCCATTAGTCCGGATTCAGGCTATCACGGTTCACAGGTTGATCATTATTCCTGTTGCTCCAAATTGAGCCGACATTCGTTTTACCAACATGTTCGTTGCATATTGTTTTCCGTCTTATTTAAGGAAGCAACAGCTTGCTGGCATGTTGCATATATGAATTTATCATGTGTAAATTACATCAGTATGCCTACTTATCATACATGTCAATATGGTTATGATTTCTGATCAATGAACATTCTATATATTTGATGAGAGCAGGCATGTGGTAATTCATGCGTAATTTCAATATTATTAAACATGAGAAATCATCATTTGTGAATCTCATAATTATGCTTATTTATCATACATGCAATTATTATGTCTAATGAATGATGGTGGAATGTGTGATATTCCATTGTAATTTCATTGATATCAAATCTGTCAATTTATCATTTGTAAAATCACAGCAGTATGCTTACTTATCATCCATGCACATATGAATATTATGTCTAATGAATGATGAGAATGAGTGAGATGAAGAGACATGCTGAGAAGGAGTATGAACCATCAATCAATCTCATGAGGAAGCACTTTGATGTATAATGCCTTGTCTATAAGATGAGAACATGTGAATGATAACCCATACACTAATTAATAATTAAGTGCACTCCAACGCATGACACCACTCTGTATTCCATATCACTCATGTAACAATCATATGGTTTTGTGTCCTGAATGACACCACTCTGTATTACATACAAATCAGCTTACAATCATATAGTTTTGTGTCCTGAATGATAATGATGATAATTATAATGATAATGAGGATGATGATAAATGAGGTAAAAGCATATTACATACATGGTGAAAAGGAGGGAATATACTCGCCTTGAAACTTTTGATTAGAAAAGAATTCACCTGAAGGTTATACAAGAGATGTTACCATAATGTACTTACATTGTTTATAACCAAATACTCATGGCAATGGGGAATGATTTTAAAACCCTTAATGTATGAGACCTTTGTTCTTGTAAGTGAAGGAGATCTAGAGAAACTATGTACAGAAGATAAAGGAGAACATAGTTGTCAAATTCCAAATCAATCAAGGTATTACTCAATCTGTAGACCATGGAGGACAGGCAAGGGAGTAGACGACACTGCATATCTGATAGTCTAAACCTTGAGCGCCATATAAGGACGGATTGGATGGAGAACACCCAATTATGTTGTGGATAATTATCTGAGAGCACCAAGACTCTGTTCCTTCCATAGTTTATTTTGCTAGGATCACAATTCCATTATGTGTTCTTTGTGTTTTTCTTGAAAGTGTACATCGTTTCATTTCTGATGTTCATAGTGATGATATCATTAGATTTATGATTGATACTGAAATTTCAGGGAGTGGCTAGACACATCTAGACCCAGACCTGACTTTGTGAATGTAACAGCTTGACTGAATGTGGCAGCTTGACTGAGTGAGGTAGCTGATATAGTGAGGCCATATATTAGTCCAAAGCAACTACCTGCAAGAAGTTCCACTAAACAGTTAGTACAGGTAAGATAGAGAACTTAGTCTTGTGCCTGATGGTGGAGAACCAAGAGCCATCATCCTATTAATACCAGGAAAATCAACACTCTAGAGAAAAGGACGATATGAACCTAAGGCCTATCCACGTCAATGTGGAAGCACTATACTCGAGTTTCGCTCTCGTTTGAGCTCGTCAGTCGTGCATATCCCTGAACGGATCCGGAAACAAGCCCCGGATCACGCTTGTGAAGCGGGTGTGTAACCACGCGGCACACACTGGACACAGCCAAATTATCATAACAAAACACCACAACGTCACCCATCGTAGGTTATGCTCAAGATTGCCCAATCGCCGCGACTGACGTCCGTCAATCGATGTGGACCCGAACGATCAGGACTTCTCACTGGCAAGGAACACCAGGCCTCCTAAAATCCAGCGAGCAATAATCAAACTGATTTATTGGTTGTTTCGGGATTTGAAATTTAAATATTGAGCACAACCAGCGTTGCCAGTGGTGGTTTTTGCTCAAGGAAACTATTGGCCTCATGGATCCAGGAACTCTGGAATAGAGCACCCTGATTGCATACCCAGTTTTAGACTTAACCTACCCCAAGAGAAGATGGATAGTCACTAGCACTGAGGAACTGGACTATCATTGATGTTAATGAACTGAAAGCTCGAGGCATCAAGGTCATAGATAGTTATAATGAAATATATGTACATGATCTTGGTTTGTTTTGTAGTTTTAAATTAATTGATTGTTGCATCTTTATGACATTCATGAACAAATAGCACCATTTATGATGAAAAAATAAGAGTCATTTTCTCTTTTGCGAATTTTCTTGTTGTAGTACAATTGTTTTAATTAACACCCCTAGATAATAATTATTTAGTTGAGAGAGGAGAGACAAGGAACCACCAAAGGGATATTTTGGGTATTCAGAGAAAACGTTTCATTGGTTTCCTGGAGTTATTCCTTGGTTCTCCGAAACTCTATTTATGGTATCAAGCCATTGAGCCAATAACAGTTAAATTAATTATAACGGGCAGGATCACATTGAGGAAGAGAAACTTAGTATCCTCTATCTCTTTGGGGTTGTCCCGACAACCATATATCCGACACTGATGTTATTTGTAAGTTAAAACCACTGGTTCAGAAATTTAAGTTATAAAAGTCTAGGATATAAGTTAAAACTACTAAACTAAATTTGATTAAAGTATCAGTGTGCTAACTGAATAACTGGCAGTGAGTGAATGTCACAATATCCATGGGGCGAGGGGAGCTATTGCTACACTATGTACCGTGGGTTCAGTTCTTGGTTTAGGGTACTTGAGTTCTGGTCTACCTACCCCGCCAGTCTATGGACAACCCCTTCTAACACTCTTCCTTTCAGTGGGCTTTACCCTCTAACACTCCGTCCATAGGAGTTAACTCAACTCTGGTCGGAAACAAACATACTAAACATTTATTATACATTAGGATGTTACAATACATAAAGATGGATAGAGGTAGGCAGTAGACTAATCTATAGGCCAGATCAGCAGGATAGATGTACGGCTATCATCATCGAGCCGTAAATGATTCTGTCACTGCAGTCTGCTGTAGAAGGACTCTCACCCGGTGGATGCAGATCCTCCTCAGAATGAGACAGACTGGCGTAGCAGCAGTTCGACGTGCGTACACCTGGGACAGTGTTGAAATCGCTCGGCCCTAAACTCCTTGGGCTCCCTCCCACTGGGTCTAGGCTGCAGTGGTTGACGAGTTCCCCAACCCAGTGGACTGGCCGTTCATCTTATCCAGAGTAGCTCTTCTGGTTCTAAACAAATGTAAATTAATGTCAAATAGGGCTCCTGGAATTATACACTCCATTGGAATTTAGTCTTAGCAGATAATCACTGTCTTTGCTTCACAGAATCGAATATTCAAAGTCATTAACAGGGCCACTATGTCTATAGTTACAGGACTTCAGTGGCTGGAATTGAACACACTGCACTGTAGTTCAAAACATATGGTCATAAGTATTAGGACAAGTCTCTCTCTTTAGACAATCTTGGGCCCCGCTCTGGACAGGAGTAGCCTGCTGTAACAATGGTAGATACATCTTTTACCTTACAGATCCCGAAGGTATGGAAGCTGGCTGTTCATGGACTGATAATGCTTCTTGTCTGACTTGCTAAACCATAGGCGTCTGGAACTCTGACTTGTCAGGAACGACTGGGCGCTACCTCCAAACCGGGAAGCTCACGCCCACAGTCTTCTTGGTTTGTTCCATGACGTAGATGTACAGGCCGGGTCTACGCTCATCTGGTACACACTCCATGACAGGCTCTGCAACAAAACAACCTTGTGAGAGCCACTGGTAACAGCAAACAGCACTTATTGAACATGGGAGCGAGGCTCTCAGCATTTAAAGGATCCATTATAAATATATAAATATAAACGACCCTGAACCTATCTACATCTGCTGTGACCTGGACTGGGATGACTTGGACTCCTCTGTCAGATTGCTCCAGAACTCAAGAACTGTACGGCAGCTCGGACTGGTATTGTCTGGTAAACACAGATTGTCGTGTGTGTAAAGAATGAATGTCGTAGTAGTTACTTGTTCTTCTTTACCACTTTAGTGTCGTCCCTGGAGTGAAGGGAATCAACACCCACATTATTTTTTAATCCAATATCTCTATCCTGGAGATATCCAGCAGACTCCGTCCACGCACTCCTTCAATCTGAAGACACCTTTCTCTCACTCTTACTCACCCCTGGATCATGCCCCCTCTCATTCTTCCCCAACATAACATACTTGACAACTCTAGCCTCAACAAATAAAACACAAGACATTTATTAAGCAAAGAGTATATGTAGGAGAATTGGGTGTGTGTGTGTGTGTGAGTATAAGGTGTAGAATGTGTGACGTGTACTCTACAGTGTCTATAGACTCAGATCAGTGTTCAGGAGTATAGTCATTCTCATCCCTGTGCTGAAAACACACCAGCACCATGTATCCCATACAGGTAGCCTCACCCAGGTGATGCCCCTCCGGTCACGTGAAGACTTCCTCCGTTGTCTCTTGAACCACTAGGATGCTTGGACACCCATGACAAATACTGTCCAATGAGAGTCTTCAATCTGATTCACACTATGAATTTCCTCGGTTATTTAACTCATTGTTAATCAGAAAATTCTAACCCTATTGTCACTGTTATTGGGGAAATCTCAATGGATCTAGTGTCACTGGTTGTAAAGATTTCCCATATTAACACCACAGTCTAAATGTTCTCTGTATCAGTATAACTTTGGTGTGAATGTTCCTGGTATCAATAGTGTATCTCTACAATGATCTGACTGTTCAATGATACCACTATCACTTGCTAATCATAATCTCATCAGCATGTCCTGCTCAGCAGAAGCCAGGTTCCCGCAAACCAACTTGGGTATAAGCCCAATGTAGCGGCCTCTCAGCAACTTCTGTCTTCAAATTCTGAGCCATCATCTTCTAAAATTGTGTTAGCTTCACTGTTGAAAATCAGAGCACACATACGTGGACCTGTAAATTGAACCTGTAGAATAGAGAATACTATGGTGGGGGAAACTCAGTCCTGGCCAGAATTAGGTAAGTTAGTTAGTTAGTTAGTCGCAGTTCCAACTTCACAGCAACGGGTCGTCCCCATTATGCTCCGTTCCTGTGCCAGTGAATATCACACAAAATGCTCCCCACTGCCCAATGTGAAAAGTGGAAAAGACAGGAGTCTCGACAAACAACAGCCCGCACAGATCTCTGTGCATAATGCCGCCGCCAGAATGTCAACACTATAGTCCCCCACAAAACATCCAGTTCATTTCTGATGGAATCAGCAGTCATTTTTCCATCTGGATATTTCCTAGATGTTCACCCACACAGTCCACGAAATACATTTCATCGTCGACGGTAGTGGCAGTCAACCAGAAGTGTAGGCCAATAACAGCACTCAGATCTATAACAGAGATCCGATCTCTGTCATACGGCCAAATAACTCAATCATATGATCTGAGACATGGCAACACCAGGAAAGAATAAAAGAACGGGTAGAAACCCAGCAGATGCCCTACTAGAAGATCCTACCATTTCACATACCTCTTCCCCCTCTCAACCATCTTTAATCTCTCTAATTATTATTCCACTACATTGTCCTCAACTCCCTGAGTAAAATGATATATCACACACAATAGGACACCAGTGCCGACGCTCCTATGATACTTTCTAGCACTGCACTAATAGAACATTTTATCACTAATCATAATACATTATATCACTGCACCTATAATACATTAGATCACCGCACAGCACTGTACTCTATTCCTAATCATACTCTTAAGTTAGATATTAGTAATAGCCTACCATATGCCTATTTCAGTTGCTACTCGAGAAACTATGCAATCAGACTGGATCTATGTCCGCGGAAAACTATCCCCACTTAGACATCAAAGTCTCTCTCATGTAACACAACTCGGAATAATGCACCGATCCTAACACTTCAGAATGTTTTTCTCGACTCCCTCCACCTGTTTACCGCAACTGGGTTGTATATGGGTGCTTGAGTGACGTCACCAAAAAGTCCAGACGCCAATCAGTCCAGAATCTGGCTTTGTCCTCCTGTTTCTAGACTAACCGGAGTCAATTCGCTGTCAAGTTCACTTTCATCTGGGAAATTCTTTGTCTCATACAACAAAGATCCTGGCTGTCTGTGAGCCAGAGACCTTTCCCCCATATCACAGAATCCTTCCGACCTCTGGCAGACATTCTGTCCATCACTTTCAACGGCCGATTCCCGCCGTGCAGACAGATGACGCCAGTGAACGTCTCTCGAACAACAACCTGTCAACAAATTGTCGACCGTGTGCAGACTTCTCAGTTCCTTTTTAGTGTCTGGAGGTTTGATGCTGAGAATTTTGGTAACTACTTGTGGATCTGTTTTACGAAACCCATCAGAAATTCTATGACCAAGAAATTGAATTTCAGTGAACCCTATTTCTATTTTGTTCGACTTAGCTTTAACACCGTGCTGTTGTATTCTTTGAAATACCTGTTTTAGAATTTTAACATGTGTGTCTATGTCTGCAGTATGAATACAGATATCATCCATATAAGTAGCAACATTGGAAATACCATGAAGAAGTCTCCTCATCGTGCGCATAAATGTGCTAGGTGCATTTTGTAGACCGAGTGGAAGATATGCCCATTCATATAGACCTAATGAAGTGCTAAAAGCTGTGATATGCACGGAATCTTCATCCATAGGGATTTGCCAATATCCCTTGGTAAGATTCATTTTTGAAAAGAGTTTTGAGTTTGCCATGCCTTCGATTAATTCATCAATATTAGGCATTGGTTCTGCATCAAGTAGTGTTAATGCGTTTACTTTTCTGTAATCGACGCACAGACGCAATGAACCATCTTTCTTTTTCACTATCACTACTGGAGAACAGAAGTTTGAAATGGACTTTCTAATGATACCACTTTGATCTAGTTCCGATATTTCTGCTGTAACTTTATCTAGATAATGTATCGGAATAGGATATCATTTCACTTTTACAGGAATATCAGAGAGCAATGTAATTTTGTGTTTGATAAGCGATGTTTGTCCTGGCTTATCAGAAAAAAATTGTATTAAACTCTTTTATCGCTGAAATGGGTTTCTCTTTATCTTGTATTAACAGGTTTTGATTTATTTGAATAGACTGCCAACCGTTATCACTATTAACTGTCGGAGTTGGTATTTGTTGTGTAATAGCGTCTTCTTGTTTTTCATTAATCACCCAACATGCTGCCGCTATTCTATGTGGTATTTGTTGTATCATCTGTGATGTGTCAGTGTGGCGAGCGATGTATGGTTTCAACATATTAATGTGGAAAATTTTATGTTTACCTTTAACAACAATACAATAATCCACATCACTGACTTTTCTGATTACTCTAAATGGACCCTGTCATGAGGTGGCAAGACAATCACGAGAGCCGGGTAGTAACAACCAAACTTCGTCTTCTTCTTTCAAGACTATTGTCTTGGCGTTTCTGTTGTCATACTGTCTGTATTTTTCGCCAACCTTTTCGAGTGCTGATTTCGCAATGTGACAAGCCGTTATGATTTTGTCTCTCAACTGAGTAACCATTTCTTAGGCTTCTCTTTTTGGGTGGTCATATGTTTTGTTTGTTAACATGTCATTGTATAACATCAATGGACCACGAGGATTTGCACCTTATACAAGCTCGAATGGAGAAAACCCCATACTTGATTGTGGTACCTCATGGTACGCAAACAGTACTGCAGGCAACAGAATATCCCAATCCTTAGGTCGCTCAGCTGCGACTTTTGCTAGGGTTCGTTTAAATACTCCGTTATAATTTTCATTGACGCCGTTTGTCATTAGGTGCCAAGGTGAACTAATAAATTGTGGAATACCCAATATTTTCATTGCCGTGTGGATAGCCGCAGATATGAACTGACTACCTCTATCTGACAATATACATCGTGAAAATCATATCCTATTGAAAATTAATAATAATGAATCTAGGATGGATCTACTGGTGATGTATTTGAGTGGAATAGCCTATGGCCAACGAGTACAGAGGTAAATCATGGTTAAGATGAATCTATTACCACGATCAGTAGTAGTGATTAGTGGACCCACAATATCTACAGGAATCTTCTGAAAAGGTCGTGATGCCAAATCAGTTTTCTGAACATGAGCTTTGGGTTGTTTGCCTTTTTGTGTGGTTCTTTGCCATAATGTACATGATCGAACATGTGTGGTAATATCTTTGATATAATCAGGCCAATAAAATTGTACTAACAATCTGTTAGTGGTTTTAGCAATACCCATATGGCCCGCAAATGGTGAATCATGTGCAAGCTTCAGTGCTTCATTGCGATATTTGGTAGGTAATACTGTTTGTAATAGCATAGTTGGGTCTTTGTTGTACTGTCTGAATAAAATATTATTATCTAAAATAAATTGCCAGTTGCCATGTTTAGCTTGTTTAGACGGTTCTTTTGTGCTTTTGAAACAAGTCTGTAGTGTAGGATCTTGTTTTTGTTCATTAGCTAAGTCCGCTGTCAATGTAATAGTGTTCTGAGTATTGTCGTTGTCAGTCTGAGAAGATTGTTCTTTTTGTCGCCGCTCTTGGGCTCTCGTGACAGCATTCATTTGAGCGTGGTCAATCTCCCATTGAATTGCCTCTTCATGAGTGTAATCATTTGCATTGGGTACATTCCCAATAAGTAGACCGGCACAAGTATTAGGAAGTACAGCTGCATTAACTGTGCCTTCAAAGTATGGAGATTTAATCGTAATAGTGGCAATTTTATACCTTTCTACTGTGCCTCCAAAAGTTCTGCAAACAACAGTTTTTTGCCTGTGTAATCTTTTTCTTTTATTAACTTTTGGTCGACTCCAATAACTGAAGCTCTTGAATCACGAATGCACGTAGTAGGTTCACCATTCACCCATGCTTGGTGAACTTTAAGTGTGCCATTTTGAATATTTGCAGCATTGGCTTCATGAATGGTTTCTAGACATTCGTAAACAGATGTGTCTTTCTCAGTCTTGTCTGTTTTGTCACTGTTATTGGGGAAATCTCAATGGATCTAGTGTCACTGGTTGTAAAGATTTCCCATATTAACACCACAGTCTAAATGTTCTCTGTATCAGTATAACTTTGGTGTGAATGTTCCTGGTATCAATAGTGTATCTCTACAATGATCTGACTGTTCAATGATACCACTATCACTTGCTAATCATAATCTCATCAGCATGTCCTGCTCAGCAGACGCCAGGTTCCCGCAAACCAACTTGGGTATAAGCCCAATGTAGCGGCCTCTCAGCAACTTCTGTCTTCAAATTCTGAGCCATCATCTTCTAAAATTGTGTTAGCTTCACTGTTGAAAATCAGAGCACACATACGTGGACCTGTAAATTGAACCTGTAGAATAGAGAATACTATGGTGGGGGAAACTCAGTCCTGGCCAGAATTAGGTAAGTTAGTTAGTTAGTTAGTTAGTCGCAGTTCCAACTTCACAGCAACGAGTCGTCCCCATTATGCTCCGTTCCTGTGCCAGTGAATATCACACAAAATGCTCCCCACTGCCCAATGTGAAAAGTGGAAAAGACAGGAGTCTCGACAAACAACAGCCCGCACAGATCTCTGTGCATAATGCCGCCACCAGAATGGCAACACTATAGTCCCCCACAAAACATCCAGTTCATTTCTGATGGAATCAGCAGTCATTTTTCCATCTGGATATTTCCTAGATGTTCACCCACACAGTCCACGAAATACAGTTCATCGTCGACGGTAGTGGCAGTCAACCAGAAGTGTAGGCCAATAACAGCACTCAGATCTATAACAGAGATCCGATCTCTGTCATACGGCCAAATAACTCAATCATATGATCTGAGACATGGCAACACCAGGAAAGAATAAAAGAACGGGTAGAAACCCAGCAGATGCCCTACTAGAAGATCCTACCATTTCACATACCTCTTCCCCCTCTCAACCATCTTTAATCTCTCTAATTATTATTCCACTACATTGTCCTCAACTCCCTGAGTAAAATGATATATCACACACAATAGGATACCAGTGCCGACGCCTCTATGATACTTTCTAGCACTGCACTAATAGAACATTTTATCACTAATCATAATACATTATATCACTGCACCTATAATACATTAGATCACCGCACAGCACTGTACTCTATTCCTAATCATACTCTTAAGTTAGATATTAGTAATAGCCTACCATATGCCTATTTCAGTTGCTACTCGAGAAACTATGCAATCAGACTGGATCTATGTCCGCGGAAAACTATCCCCACTTAGACATCATAGTCTCTCTCATGTAACACCACTCGGAATAATGCACCGATCCTAACACTTCAGAATGTTTTTCTCGACTCCCTCCACCTGTTTACCGCAACTGGGTTTTATATGGGTGCTTGAGTGACGTCACCAAAACGTCCAGACGCCAATCAGTCCAGAATCTGGCTTTGTCCTCCTGTTTCTAGACTAACCGGAGTCAATTCGCTGTCAAGTTCACTTTCATCTGGGAAATTCTTTGTCTCATACAACAAAGATCCTGGCTGTCTGTGAGCCAGAGACCTTTCCCCCATATCACAGAATCCTTCCGACCTCTGGCAGACATTCTGTCCATCACTTTCAACGGCCGATTCCCGCCGTGCAGACAGATGACGCCAGTGAACGTCTCTCGAACAACAACCTGTCAACAAATTGTCGACCGTGTGCAGACTTCTCAGTTCCTTTTTAGTGTTTGGAGGTTTGATGCTGAGAATTTTGGTAACTACTTGTGGATCTGTTTTACGAAACCCATCAGAAATTCTATGACCAAGAAATTGAATTTCAGTGAACCCTATTTCTATTTTGTTCGACTTAGCTTTAACACCGTGCTGTTGTATTCTTTGAAATACCTGTTTTAGAATTTTAACATGTGTGTCTATGTCTGCAGTATGAATACAGATATCATCCATATAAGTAGCAACATTGGAAATACCATGAAGAAGTCTCCTCATCGTGCGCATAAATGTGCTAGGTGCATTTTGTAGACCGAGTGGAAGATATGCCCATTCATATAGACCTAATGAAGTGCTAAAAGCTGTGATATGCACGGAATCTTCATCCATAGGGATTTGCCAATATCCCTTGGTAAGATTCATTTTTGAAAAGAGTTTTGAGTTTGCCATGCCTTCGATTAATTCATCAATATTAGGCATTGGTTCTGCATCAAGTAGTGTTAATGCGTTTACTTTTCTGTAATCGACGCACAGACGCAATGAACCATCTTTCTTTTTCACTATCACTACTGGAGAACAGAAGTTTGAAATGGACTTTCTAATGATACCACTTTGATCTAGTTCCGATATTTCTGCTGTAACTTTATCTAGATAATGTATCGGAATAGGATATCATTTCACTTTTACAGGAATATCAGAGAGCAATGTAATTTTGTGTTTGATAAGCGATGTTTGTCCTGGCTTATCAGAAAAAAAATTGTATTAAACTCTTTTATCGCTGAAATGGGTTTCTCTTTATCTTGTATTAACAGGTTTTGATTTATTTGAATAGACTGCCAACCGTTATCACTATTAACTGTCGGAGTTGGTATTTGTTGTGTAATAGCGTCTTCTTGTTTTTCATTAATCACCCAACATGCTGCCGCTATTCTATGTGGTATTTGTTGTATCATCTGTGATGTGTCAGTGTGGCGAGCGATGTATGGTTTCAACATATTAATGTGGAAAATTTTATGTTTACCTTTAACAACAATACAATAATCCACATCACTGACTTTTCTGATTACTCTAAATGGACCCTGTCATGAGGTGGCAAGACAATCACGAGAGCCGGGTAGTAACAACCAAACTTCGTCTTCTTCTTTCAAGACTATTGTCTTGGCGTTTCTGTTGTCATACTGTCTGTATTTTTCGCCAACCTTTTCGAGTGCTGATTTCGCAATGTGACAAGCCGTTATGATTTTGTCTCTCAACTGAGTAACCATTTCTTAGGCTTCTCTTTTTGGGTGGTCATATGTTTTGTTTGTTAACATGTCATTGTATAACATCAATGGACCACGAGGATTTGCACCTTATACAAGCTCGAATGGAGAAAACCCCATACTTGATTGTGGTACCTCATGGTACGCAAACAGTACTGCAGGCAACAGAATATCCCAATCCTTAGGTCGCTCAGCTGCGACTTTTGCTAGGGTTCGTTTAAATACTCCGTTCGTTATAATTTTCATTGACGCCGTTTGTCATTAGGTGCCAAGGTGAACTAATAAATTGTGGAATACCCAATATTTTCATTGCCGTGTGGATAGCCGCAGATATGAACTGACTACCTCTATCTGACAATATACATCGTGAAAATCATATCCTATTGTAAATTAATAATAATGAATCTAGGATGGATCTACTGGTGATGTATTTGAGTGGAATAGCCTATGGCCAACGAGTACAGAGGTAAATCATGGTTAAGATGAATCTATTACCACGATCAGTAGTAGTGATTAGTGGACCCACAATATCTACAGGAATCTTCTGAAAAGGTCGTGATGCCAAATCAGTTTTCTGAACATGAGCTTTGGGTTGTTTGCCTTTTTGTGTGGTTCTTTGGCACAATGTACATGATCGAACATGTGTGGTAATATCTTTGATATAATCAGGCCAATAAAATTGTACTAACAATCTGTTAGTGGTTTTAGCAATACCCATATGGCCCGCAAATGGTGAATCATGTGCAAGCTTCAGTGCTTCATTGCGATATTTGGTAGGTAATACTGTTTGTAATAGCATAGTTGGGTCTTTGTTGTACTGTCTGAATAAAATATTATTATCTAAAATAAATTGCCAGTTGCCATGTTTAGCTTGTTTAGACGGTTCTTTTGTGCTTTTGAAACAAGTCTGTAGTGTAGGATCTTGTTTTTGTTCATTAGCTAAGTCCGCTGTCAATGTAATAGTGTTCTGAGTATTGTCGTTGTCAGTCTGAGAAGATTGTTCTTTTTGTCGCCGCTCTTGGGCTCTCGTGACAGCATTCATTTGAGCGTGGTCAATCTCCCATTGAATTGCCTCTTCATGAGTGTAATCATTTGCATTGGGTACATTCCCAATAAGTAGACCGGCACAAGTATTAGGAAGTACAGCTGCATTAACTGTGCCTTCAAAGTATGGAGATTTAATCGTAATAGTGGCAATTTTATACCTTTCTACTGTGCCTCCAAAAGTTCTGCAAACAACAGTTTTTTGCCTGTGTAATCTTTTTCTTTTATTAACTTTTGGTCGACTCCAATAACTGAAGCTCTTGAATCACGAATGCACGTAGTAGGTTCACCATTCACCCATGCTTGGTGAACTTTAAGTGTGCCATTTTGAATATTTGCAGCATTGGCTTCATGAATGGTTTCTAGACATTCGTAAACAGATGTGTCTTTCTCAGTCTTGTCTGTTTTGTCACTGTTATTGGGGAAATCTCAATGGATCTAGTGTCACTGGTTGTAAAGATTTCCCATATTAACACCACAGTCTAAATGTTCTCTGTATCAGTATAACTTTGGTGTGAATGTTCCTGGTATCAATAGTGTATCTCTACAATGATCTGACTGTTCAATGATACCACTATCACTTGCTAATCATAATCTCATCAGCATGTCCTGCTCAGCAGACGCCAGGTTCCCGCAAACCAACTTGGGTATAAGCCCAATGTAGCGGCCTCTCAGCAACTTCTGTCTTCAAATTCTGAGCCATCATCTTCTAAAATTGTGTTAGCTTCACTGTTGAAAATCAGAGCACACATACGTGGACCTGTAAATTGAACCTGTAGAATAGAGAATACTATGGTGGGGGAAACTCAGTCCTGGCCAGAATTAGGTAAGTTAGTTAGTTAGTTAGTTAGTCGCAGTTCCAACTTCACAGCAACGAGTCGTCCCCATTATGCTCCGTTCCTGTGCCAGTGAATATCACACAAAATGCTCCCCACTGCCCAATGTGAAAAGTGGAAAAGACAGGAGTCTCGACAAACAACAGCCCGCACAGATCTCTGTGCATAATGCCGCCACCAGAATGTCAACACTATAGTCCCCCACAAAACATCCAGTTCATTTCTGATGGAATCAGCAGTCATTTTTCCATCTGGATATTTCCTAGATGTTCACCCACACAGTCCACGAAATACAGTTCATCGTCGACGGTAGTGGCAGTCAACCAGAAGTGTAGGCCAATAACAGCACTCAGATCTATAACAGAGATCCGATCTCTGTCATACGGCCAAATAACTCAATCATATGATCTGAGACATGGCAACACCAGGAAAGAATAAAAGAACGGGTAGAAACCCAGCAGATGCCCTACTAGAAGATCCTACCATTTCACATACCTCTTCCCCCTCTCAACCATCTTTAATCTCTCTAATTATTATTCCACTACATTGTCCTCAACTCCCTGAGTAAAATGATATATCACACACAATAGGATACCAGTGCCGACGCTCCTATGATACTTTCTAGCACTGCACTAATAGAACATTTTATCACTAATCATAATACATTATATCACTGCACCTATAATACATTAGATCACCGCACAGCACTGTACTCTATTCCTAATCATACTCTTAAGTTAGATATTAGTAATAGCCTACCATATGCCTATTTCAGTTGCTACTCGAGAAACTATGCAATCAGACTGGATCTATGTCCGCGGAAAACTATCCCCACTTAGACATCATAGTCTCTCTCATGTAACACAACTCGGAATAATGCACCGATCCTAACACTTCAGAATGTTTTTCTCGACTCCCTCCACCTGTTTACCGCAACTGGGTTTTATATGGGTGCTTGAGTGACGTCACCAAAACGTCCAGACGCCAATCAGTCCAGAATCTGGCTTTGTCCTCCTGTTTCTAGACTAACCGGAGTCAATTCGCTGTCAAGTTCACTTTCATCTGGGAAATTCTTTGTCTCATACAACAAAGATCCTGGCTGTCTGTGAGCCAGAGACCTTTCCCCCATATCACAGAATCCTTCCGACCTCTGGCAGACATTCTGTCCATCACTTTCAACGGCCGATTCCCGCCGTGCAGACAGATGACGCCAGTGCACGTCTCTCGAACAACAACCTGTCAACAAATTGTCGACCGTGTGAAGACATCGCGACGTGACTCACTTTGATCTCATTCCCTACAACATCAAAGGGTTGCTGTTTTTGCAGACTAAGGTCGGGTCTAGTCTGTCATTGATCGAACTAACAAGTTTATTCTGAGACACAGATGAAGCACATCAGTTCCTGCAAAAGCCTTAGTCAGGTTATGCATTAATGGTTAGGCATTAGTATAACACTAAACAACCCTTTTGAGATACCCCATTGTCCCCCTTGTTCATATGTGAGCGATGTACCTTCATTCTAGTCAATGGCTTTTTAACATATGTTTCCCCTCTCCATGTAGTATGTGTCAATCATCCTCTGTGGGAATATATGGTCTATCCCCCTGTCGTGGGTGATATCCACTCCGTTCTATCACCTTTGTCCAATTGGTGAGCAGGTAGAATATTGTCAATGTTCCCTGAAACAAAGCAGTCGGGTTTAACGAAGGTTTTTTTCCCCTCGGTTCTATTTCTCTCACTTTCACCACCTGAAATAATTAATGTCCCTCCCTTTGGTCCCTTTAGAAGAACTAAATAGGCAAAGGACAGGTGGGAGGAAAGTAGAAATAGAAAAATCCCGTGGCAGCCCGAACTTGCGGAGACGGCCATCATCACATCGGTCGTTCGTGGAATACTCCTGCCGACATTTGCAAACGACGTCAATTGTCCTCTCGAGTAATTAGATAGGTCACACACCCGGGTTTAGGTGTCGTCCTGTCTCGCCCCAGCGTCCGCAGCGTCTACCGGAAGTCACTCGTCGCACCTCTATGCCACGCTGGCATCGACCGGCGATATCTTTCACCAACCCACCTCATGCATAGATTTATTTTACAGGCCTAAATGCCCTGAGTCTGAAAAACCTATTCCTATTGGGCTCCCACATAGCCCCAACCACTTAGGATGCTACTCCCCGATGTTCGCTAGAGCCATCCATTCTGAACCCCCAATTTTGGCTAAGTCCCATTTACCTATCCCATACTATGCATGAGTTAGCTTAATGAACCCTACGGCGCGTGCACGTAACACGAACCATTGACACGACTTAAGTATTCTAATTACAGGCAAATATCTTCACTTATCATAAGTTTGGTCCACTTGCTGGCGAAAATGTAAAGCTCCTTTGAGGGCCATTATACACAACACACAGCACCCAAAACCTGATGTCCTGCGAACAAAGCAGCTTTCCCTTCAAATGACTTTAAACAGCAGTCCAGTTACGGCTGTAGCCTGAGCGCCGCTCGACTAACCCGTGTCGGCACAGTTAACTTGTGCAACCCATGAACCGACAACTCAGTGCCGTTTCCAGATTGTTATATCTAAAGAACCACATAAAGGGAGAGCAAGTCAGGTGCTGAGATAAACCACCGGTCAAGAATTTGCACGGTAGTTTCCCTTTGACTAGATCGTAGCAATGACGGAACTCCGGTCCATTTCGCTACTGTGAAAACATAAAAGGGGGAGGGGGTAGTAACAGCTGTGTCTTCATAAATTACTATATAATGTAGTACTACAATTACATGGGCATTGTGTTCTGTAGAAGAAGGCTAAAGACATCATGGGCAGGGGAGAAGAGTAATGAATATGTCTTCAATGCTTGCTCTGAATTTGGTTTAATAATTAACAAAAAGAAGACACAGATTATGTCACAAGGTGCACAATCTTTATTGACGACGCCGAACCGGAGGTAGTAGACCATTTTACATATCTGGGATCAAAGGTAAATAGTAAATTATTCCTAGATCAGGAAATCAACATCAGGATTGGTAAGGCAGCAACAACAATGAACATGAACAAAAGAGTCTGGGAGAACAGGAAGCTCACTGCCAAAACAAAAGTCCTCGTCTACCAAGCCTGTGTCCTTAGTACTCTTCTTTATGGCAGTGAAACCTGGTCAACTTACTCACACCAAGACAAACGTTTAAACAGCTTTCATATGCGGTGTCTGCGAAGAATACTTGGTATTAAGTGGGAAGACAAAATCACAAATACTGAAGTGTTGGAAAGATCAGGTTGTGTGACGGTGTGTTCCATGCTCAGTCTTCGTAGACTTAGATGGATATGACACGTTAGGAGGATGAATGATGGTAGAATACCAAAGGATATCTTTTTTGGTGAATTACAGATGGGTAAGAGATCCCAGGGTCGGCCTCTACTACGATACAAAGATGTGTGTAAGCGGGACATGATTAATACATGCATTGATAATGCACATTGGGAGCAAGTCGCCGCTGAACGATTTGCATGGAGGGCAACTATCTTAAATGGAATAAAGACAAAGGGGAAAGTGATTGCAGATAAAGCACACACAGAGCGTGAAAGACGTAAGATGGTGGATGATGGTGGTAATGACCATGTTTTCACATGCATCCACTGTGTACAAACATTTACAGCACGAATTGTCCTTATTAGCCACTCCCGCCACCGCCATGGGTCGTAGTTATTAAGCCTTTTTGAAGCACAATGTACCAAACAAATATATGTATATAGACAGACAGACAGACAGACAGACAGACAGACAGACATTCTAAGGGCACTGTTAGAGAGAGATTTAGAAATAAGAATACAACTGTACTTATGACTCATAGATTACACAAAGGTATTTGACAATGTGAAATAATCAAACTACTAGATATACTAATCGTTTACGGCAAAAGATCTGTGAATAATACAGAGCATATATTGACAGCAAACAAAAGCCATTAGAATCAACAGCCTGTAAGAACATTTCAGTGTGTAAAGAAGCGGGTCAGACATGGTTGTTTCATGTATCCTCATGTGTTCTCATTTTACAGTGATCATATAATGAGATCTACAGAAAATATGCTGGAGATCCTGGCTGTTCGACTTAATGTAAATAACTTACGTTATGCTGATGATAGCAACAAGTCAGAAGGAACTACAGGAAATGATAGATACGGTGGTTGTAGAAAGTGAAAAAAAAAAATGGGCCTTAATTTGAATATAGAACGACAGACGTCATTGTGATATTAGAGAAACAGATTGTGCCTAAATGTGCAATTAAAGTAAATGACGTTATTTTGGGACGAGTGCAGAAATTTAGATATCAAACCACGTGGATAACATGAGATGGAAGATGCATCACAGGGATAAAGAACAGAACAGGACAAGAAAAAACTGTATTCTATCAAATGAAGAACTATTTATGCAATAGGTCTTCGTCTTTGGAAATTAGAAAAAGAGTTATTGCATATTACGGGACGCAGAGGTGTTTCTAAGGCACCAGGGCCGGGATCTATACTGGCCAAGACCTGCTGACACGTCCACGCCGTGCGTCCTGGGCAACAGGTCCCTTCGGGGACCTGGTTAACATCAGTAGGATCGATGATTCCTCCGAAGCCGGAGAGTATCTGCCTGCATGGCGAGGAACCACCAGTCTGCACACCAATAAGCCAGACATGGGACAACGGATACTCACGCAACCCTCAGGTCCGGTATGACATTAAATTGATGGTGGACAACAGGATGTATTCATCCGATATACAGGACTTCACACTGGAGTTCACAGCCAGAGAATACAAGCAAGCAAGCATTGCATATTACGTAGAACCAATTTTAACACACAGCTGCGAATCCTGGACAATGAGTAATGCCGATAAGAGTGGGCGGTTATGTTTTGCCATCTCGCATGATCACCAGAGGTGTGGCTCAGCTCTGTGTTCTTGTCTCGACCATATCACGTGGCCAAGACATTCAGGTGTTTACTTCTATGCCTTCCCCTTGTTCTCCTTCCCTCAATCTTGCCATCTGTCACCAAGTTCTCTAATTTATTTATTCTCAAAACGTGTCCAAAAATGTTGCCTGTCTTCGTCTAATTTCTCTAAACAATTTACGGTTTTCATTTGCTTCATGTTGGACTGGCAATAATTGGCGTGGTATCACTCTATTGTCAGTACCAGGAAAACTTTTTTGTAGCATGTTACTTGAGAGATTGAAAAAGGCGATAGATGAAAGGCTCAGAGAAGAACAAGCAGGCTTCGGACCAAAACGGTCATGCATAGACCACATTTTCACACTCAGAATAAACATTGAAGACTCCGTAGAATTCCAGTCGAAATTAATCACCAACCTTGTCGACTTTCAAAAAGCCTTCGACAGTATCCACCGTCCTTCACTTTGGAATCTACTTAACATCTATGGTTTTCCTACCAAATATACCAACATCATAAAATCTTTCTACAAAGAAACACGTTGCTGCGTAAGAACAGAAACAAACAACTCTGACTGGTTCTCAGTCGAAACAGGAGTGAAACAGGGTTGTGTCTTATCACCGATGCTTTTTGGAATAGCTATCGATTGGGTCATGCGCAAATGCACAAACAACACAAATATGGGTATCCATTGGGTTGACAAAATTCTAGAAGACCTGGACTTTGCCGACGACATAGTGCTTTTGAGTTCAACACACCCGGATGCCCAAGAGAAAATAAACCACCTCCAAAATGTTTCAGGGCAAATTGGTCTCCAAATTAACACCACAAAAACAAAGACTATTGATCTTACCAACAGTTCAGATGACACCAAATTGAACAGCTACGTTCTTGAAAAAGTCAACAGCTTCACATACCTAGGAAGCAAAATGACATCTACAGGGGACTCAACACCAGAAATATCATCTAGAATCGCACTGGCATCTAGTGCCTTCAATAAACTGTCAAACATCTGGAAGTCAAAGACACTCAGCAAACACACAAAACTTAAAATCTTCAACTCTTGTGTGATTCCAGTGTTAACGTATGGATGTGAAAGTTGGAAATCAACGGTAGCTTTAGATAAAAAAATTAGACAATTTTGAGAACAAATGTCTTAGAAGACTTCTAAACATCCACTGGACAGACTTCAGAACCAATTCGCAAATAAGACAAGAGACTAAGCAAGATACAGTATCCAATTTCATAAGAAGACGCCGTTGGAACTACATCGGCCATGTACTCAGAATGGACAAGTCAAGACTCCCCTACCAAGCCCTCATATGGTCACCAGTAGGGAAAAGAAAACGGGGAAGACCAAGAGAGACCCTGCGTAGAACCATCATTAGAGAAGGCTCATTCAATGGCCAAGTAAATATCCAAGATCTACAACAGGTAGCAGCGAACCGCCAAGCATGGAGAGACAGGACTTCTGCCCTATGCGCCGCCTTAGGCTCAAGAGGAAAGACTAACTAACTAACTAACATGTTGAACTTGGTCATTGGTTTTTCTGTCTGTCCATGGTATTCTTTGCATTTTCTTCAGAAACCACATTGCCACAGCCATCAGGTTTAAAAAAAAAAATTTATTATATGCTCACTGTGCACGCTTCACTTCATACAAAAATACAGGTTCTATGTAGCACCTCAAAACTCTTTTTCTCTTTGCTGATGACATTTTTATTGGTCAGTATGTTTTCCACCTTACAAAAGGCTACCCTTGCCATGGCGATTCTTGTTATAATCTTTGCAAGGCAGATCCTATCACATGTTATGACTGTTCCAAGATAAGTAAAGATTCACTTGTTTAAGAATAATCTCATTTATTTGTATATTACATTGTGGTATTTTCTTCTTCTTAGTGACGACCATAATCTGTGTCTCCTTACAATTTAATTCTAACTCTAGTTGTTCACTGTGTGCAACAACCACATCTACTAAATGCTGCTGATCTTGCTCATTGTCTGCAATCAATACTTTATCATCTGCATATCTAATGTTCTTGATTTTACGTCCCCCAACCGTGATTCCTCTCATATCTTCTAAATTTCTAACAATATTTTCATTGTATAGGGAAAAATATCTGAAGACATTACACATCCCTATCGCACATCTCTCTTAATATGCTAATATTGGCCTACTTCGTTATCAATCTTGATGCCAGCTTGTTGTTTCCAATGTATGTTTTCTTTTACAAGTCTAAGGTCGTTCCCCCATCAGTTTGTAGATCTGCAAGCATCTTCATAATGTTTACATGTCTTACTTTTGTGACGAGGTGATTAGAATCCCATATCGTTTTTATTAGGTTGGGATAGCCCTCAGTAACCCCCTTTATGTAATTATGTAGGAGGAAGGGGGGGGGGGGGTTACTGAGGTAATGCTTTATGTAATTATGTAGGTCAGGTATGGCCAAATGAAGGGTTTGAGCGATGCAGACCTGGAGGAGATGACCGACTGCTTTAACCAGAGCATTAGGACAGCATCAGTACCGCAGGATTGGGTGCACAGCTATCTCATCCCTCTCCCAAAACTATTCAAGGATCATTCAAATCTTAGCGGCTTTAGAATCATCACCCTTCAAAATACATTTGGGAAGGTTCTAGAGAAGATAGTCGCTGTCAAGCTGCAAGTGTTTTTGGAAAGGGGGAAGCTTCTTCCAAGAGGCCTGGGGAGCTACAGGCCAGGAAAAGATACCTGGTCAAATGCAGCCACTTTTGCCTTTGACGTTTATGAGGGGTTCCAGAGTAGACAGGAAACGATGGGGTAGCGCTTGATCTCGAGGATTCGTACAATAGAGCTCGATATGATATTTTGATGACCGCACTGATGGAGAAGGGGGTCAATCCCTGGTTGATGAACTGGATAGCAGCCGTCCTGCATTCTCGTCGGGTTGCTCTCCGTCTGGGTGCATGGACCTCAGAGCCACATATTTTAACCCCGGGACTGCCACAGGGATCTTCAGTCTCACCGGTGCTCTTTAACGTGTATACGAGCAAGATTGCAAACCTAGAAGCACCAGGGGTTGGAAGGATACTAACATTTGCAGATATTATTGCATATAGGCAGGGGAGAGATAGGGAGCAAACAGCCCAGGAGTTACAGGTGACAGTAGACAAAGTGATTGACTGGTGCACAGAAATGAGTGCTGTCATCCACCCGGAAAAGGCGGCTGTATTGTGGTGCTCTCTGAACAACAGGATTGTGAGAGCTGATGTCCCAAGCCTCGCGATAAATGGTAGAAATGTCAGCAGAGAGAACAAACTGAAGTATCTGGGGATCACATTTGACAGGAGCCTATCCTTCAAGGACCATGTGGAGACGGTTTTGACAAGATCTCAAAAGGGACTCAGTGCACTTAAAACTATGGCTGCAATGGGCACAGAGCAGAGAATGCTTTTCACACTATACCAGCACTTGATCCTCTCAGTAATTGATTATGGATTAGGACTGCTCACTGTCTCAGAGAGTCAGCTAGTGAAGTTAGAGCGCATACAGAACGAAGCTATGCGGGTCATTCTGGGGTGCACCAAAGACACCCCAGTAGTGTGTATGCGTTACATCCTTGGTCGGCCGACTGTTGCTGGTAGGCTCAAGGTGATGCAGACGAAGGCATACCTCAGAGTAGCTGCAGACACAGATCACCCACTGCATGAGGCGCTGGACGCAGTTAAGGGTCAGCGACTGATAAGAGGGAAATCATGGATGGCTCAGGCGGAGGATACGATCAGACAGGTGTGCCCCTTGGAGAACATTAGGCGAGGAGAGGAGTGGAACAGAGTGCCAGCGGAGCAGTCAGACATGTGCAGAGTTATAATGACATTAAGCAGGGAGTGGCCAGCAGGGGCCAGAAGTGGAAATCCAGCAACTAATTCAGAACAATGCTCACTCGGGTGATGTGATTATCTACACAGATGGTTCGGTGTCAAGAGGTGAGAGAAGTGGCTGGGGGTTCGTAGCCAAAGCTAATGGTCGACGTTTGGTGCAGGAGAGCCTGGCATATGATACCACAACATCCAGCTTAAGAATGGATGTGGAGGCAGTCACTGCGGTTCTCTGCTGGATGGAGAATGCGACACACACATACATCGTGATTGTAACTGACTCAGAAAGCATGCTGACGAGGGTGAGGACGGGCAGGCTTCGTGCGGAGTGGCTTACTTCGCTTCGGAGGTCACGGGTGACAAGCATCGCCTGGATCTTTTCTCCGGGACATGCCGGTGTGCTGGGAAATGAACAGGCGGACAGATTGGCTGGCTCTGCATAATTTGGTGGAGTATTGATACATGAAAAGGCAGACGTGGTTGCGGCCTTGTGGGAGCACGTGTACACCTCGGAGGAGCAAATGGATTACCATGGTCTGGCAAGAATGACACAGCGAGGAGTGACGAGGGGATCTGGCCGACGCTCAACGCTCAGAGGAATGGCGAGACGGACATCTAATCAGATTGCTACTGGTACTATTGGTGTTGGAACTCTTCGCTGGCTGCTGAGGATGGGGACGGAGCGCTTATGGGAATGCCCCTAATGCTGTGATGTCGATTCCTAAATCAATCAATCAATCATGTAATTATGTATTATTGTATATTAGTAGCTATATATTATATACGATAATCGTTGGTTTGTGGATGTATAAATATAACGATTTATTAGAATACTTAGAAGTAGATGTAGTGTAGGGTTTGTGCAATCGTCAAGAAACTATATCAGGCTGAGAATTGTTTCCAGTTTGGCTTGCAAATTAATCTAGCCACCTAAAGTCTCAAACGGAACTCTTCTGTTAGAGCCCTCAAATTCGGTCATTTGATCACGATACGTGACGGTGAGGGGTGGCATGTTAACTGGCTAGAATACTTTACGTGTTTTAGAAACCTTTAACCTGGCTCTTGTTAAGCCGTACCTAATTCTAAAACCAACTTAGTAAAAGCCAGTGCCATCGTCCTCACCCCTGTTAGGCCCGATCAAACCACGTTGCAGGGTATGTTATAATAATTGTGTCGCTAACATTTCGTTGTGTGTGTCGATTTGTCTGAGTAAGTTAACGGTTATGAGGATCGATAATATATAATATTAATAGAACTAGTAGTTAGTTAATTAATACTAGAATTAGTGCAACGTTGTGTCACACAGCTTGAGGAAAAGAGACAAACGGAATCGAGCGTTTGGCGACTGACACGAGGCATGAAACCTGGCGAAATTACAGGACTTGATTAGTGAAATTAAGAAGCGTCCACACGGGGAAACGAAATCCGATTCACTCAGTAGACGATTAGAGTTAAAATATACAGTGGAGTCTGGATAAGTAGAAGTCATAGGGGCCGAAGGAATTTGTTCTACTTATCAGAAATTCTACTTATCCAGACTGCACACATTTATACTAATACCACGCAGTAGCATTGAGTAAAATGATTGTACCACTTAGGAAACATAGTTAGTGAACAAATAAATAGCAATACAATATCAGAAATGTTGAAATGTTTAATTTTGAAAATTTCCAAATTAATTAAAGAAAAAGTATGTGATTTTCCTTTGCTTCTTGACTTGTGAAAAATGTCTTCCCATGACCTGTTTAAAGACACAAAATGGTGAGACTGCTTCATCTGAACATCCAGTCTGCATCATGTAAATGTTAATTGTGTCAATCCATACCAAAATATCTTACTGCGATACAGGTTATGCTTGCAGCCCGCAGTCATCCTCATCCGCAGAATTATATTTAGCTAAAGCATGTCTGAGCACGTCTTCTATCCATGAGTGAGTCATTGTTTCGTCGACTGACACCGACTGTTGCTCTCCACACACATTCTTGTACGTGATGCAACGTCGTTTTCGTTTAAACGATCCAACCAGCTAGCACTACAATTCCAGTCTGTCTGACCTCTAAGACGTGCAAATTCTTCTGCTTTCGCAATAAATAATGGCCAATTCACTGGTGCAATTGCCGATCTAATCACAGTGTACTATTTTAAAAGGGCAGCTTCAACAAAATCACACGTGGCAGTTCTAGCTCGCTGTCACCGTGGATTTGACATTCGAAAAACAATTTTATGTAGCAGTCTTTATGCTTTAAAATGCCGGAAAGTGTCTATGATGGAATACCAAGTTCTCTAGCTATATTCACTTTCTTCTTCCCACTATGTTCAATCGCTCCCAACAGCTTAACCTTTGTTTTTATAGTTAAAGAAGCAAGCTTTCGTCCACTAGCTGCCAGTATTGACATGTAGCGAGATATCGTATGTGCGATATTGTTGTTCTCCGGGCTGACTAAAAATTATTCTTTTGCGAAACAATTTTTTTTTGCCCCCCCCCCCCCCCCCCCCAAAAAAAAAAATTTGTTTCGCAAAAGAATAATTTTGAGATGAACAGTTCGACTTAAATGTGAACACTTGTATAGTCGGTATTCATTTTAATGTTCGACTAATCCGAAAATTCGAGTTAACCGAATTCGACTTATCAGGACTTTTTATACAATGATAAAGAAGGATAATTGCAGAGACTAAGCCAGTAATGTCGACTTAGGTGAAATTCTACATTCGGATTTCGACTTAAGTGGACTCAACTGTATTAATTGTGCGCTTTGCTTAGAAACTAACATATTAATTCAGATAATATATATTAGTCGAAACAATTAGTTCGGAGAGTAAATAAGTTACACTTAATTATTATTTATTAATCTTTATCTCGTGCATAGTCAGATTACTAACACGTGGTTCAATATCGCCCACTTAACCAAGATCAATCTGGGAGAATTCTCCAGCACTAATATCGTCACTTGTTTATAGTGAAAATAATCTTAAGCCTAGCTAGGAAATCTTCTGGATAATTAATTATGTTTTAATGAAGTTAAGGGAGATGATTGCTAGAATGACAATTCATAACTATGAGAGATAATTTGTGGTGTTTCATAGATGTGATGGTTCAGTCATGTAGATCGTGACATCATAGTTGTGGCGTGTGATGTGGTTTAATTCCATTTAATTCATCCGATAATATATGAGGTTAACTCATTGTGTGAATTGTGGGTCAGGTGTTTCCACTATTAATCATGACTTAGAATATATATGTTATTGGGAAAGTAGTCTTTGACGTACAGCATCTGAGTGGTTAGTCATAGTCGATTTAATTATAAGAAGAAGGAACAGAATATCATGTGTGTGCTGTTTTTCATTAGATCAGTGTGCTGTTATTGATCTCAGTATAGGGAAGTATAAGTATAATAGGCAAAGACAGAAAGCCCATGCTATTGTAGTTTTTCTATATGAGACATGTGTAGGCCTTTATAGGGCATGGACAAGTGTTAGATTTATAACTTTGTCTCAAAGGGTTACTCACCCCTTCTCAGTGTCATTCGCAGAGTCTACACCCTGATCAACAGTAGCCGTAGTCACGACCGGTGACTGAGCTACGGACCACTCACAGTGATACAGCCGAGTGTGGTGTCCATACCACTACCCAGACCATCAACACATTCCAGCTTACCAGCCAGGAGGCCAAGGACCAGAAGTTAAGTGGCAGACATCCCGTTTGCCACTTCACAGCATTCACCAATTTATTTCCTCTATCGTCCAATACATTTCAATGATTCGCATCTTCACTAACTGAACTTAGCTATAGAACTGAATAATATTTAACTATCAGAATTTAGGTTAACCAGGGATCTGCGTATCCCTTATGTGTCCGTGAGTATCCCGTGGGTTTCACGTAGTGTTTGTAGCAATAAACACTATATGTTATACTTTTTTTTTAAACACAACTCCAACTTTGTTATTATTAAATTAACTCTAGTAGTATCATCAGATTGTGTGAAGTTTTAAAGGATTGTGTCTATACCTAATTATATATATATATATATATATATATATATATATATATATATATATATATATATATATATATATATACACACTAGCTGACCTGGCCCGGTTACGCCCAGTCCCTGGAGGGGATTTGTCTGTCTGTCTATCTGTCTGTCTATCTGTCTGTCTATCTATCTATCTATCTATCTATCTATCTATCTATCTATCTATCTATCTATCTATCTATCTATCTGCCTGCCTGCCTGCCTGTCCGTCCGTCTCTCCCTCCCTCCATCTATCCCCCCTCTCTATCTATCGGGTCAGATCTATCTATCTATCTATCTATCTATCTATCTATCTATCTATCTATCTATCTATCTATCTATCTATCTGTCTGTCTGTCTGTCTGAATACCCATTCGTCCGTCTCTCCCTCTATCCCACCCTTTCTATCTATCGGGTCAGATCTATCTATCTATCTATCTATCTATCTATCTATCTATCTATCTATCTATCAATCTATCTATAGCAAGGGGACTTAACCTTAGATATAGCAATGCTACTAAAGTTATGTCCCTTGGTATAATTTTTCTTATGTTAAGAACGCATTTTAAGACGCATCTTTGGACCCATTAGGGATACACAAAGTGAAGAGTGGAAAAGAAGAAGTAACAAAGACATTTATGATCTGTTTAAGTCCCCGCTAATCACTGGTATCATGAAGGCTAATAGGGCATATAAAAAGAATGGAAGATAATAGGGAAACAAAACTCGCTTACACTCAGGAAATAAATGACGGTAGACCCCGAGGTAGACCAAGAAGACGGTGGAGAGATAATATATATACACAGACCTACAAGCACTTGGAATCAACGACTGGCAAGAGAAGGTCAACCAGAGAGACGAATGGAGACGGATTGTATCTGCAGCAAAGAACCTCAATGGCTCGGAACGCTGAAGAAGAAGAAGAAGAAGAAGAAGAAGAAGAAGAAGAAGAAGAAGAAGGCATGTAACTACAAAATTAAATTTTATTACGTAAATAAATGTTTGTAAACTAACACACTATGCCAGTTGGCAGCACCAGAATGAAATGAAGACGTGTAGAAAATGTCATCTCAATCGGATGGGCCATTCACGAACGCATAAATAACAAACATACAGAGATACAGACATACATTGCATTTTATATGTATAACTCTGTCCATCTCCTTGTTGTGAGAATTAATTAGACTGTGCGGGCACTTTATTCATCCAGGCACGATAGCAGGAATCCAATGGCATACTGTCTTTATTTATGTACGGTTAGTCGTCATAACTTTCCGCCTGGCACTGTTTAGAAGTAGAGATCCATTCTGGGACTTTGGAAATCATCCGTCTAGAATTACGAGCCTTTTGAACACTTCTTCAGCAGTGGTTAGACTCTCTATTCATAGAAGTCTATTTTGTATTTACTTTGGTCTATTTTCCATCCTAGTAGTATAAAAACGCTACAACTTTATTGAAAGCCTTTGTGTAGTCAATAAAGCAAAGATGTAAGTCTGTATTTACTTCCATAGAACGTTCATTTAATGTCCTCATCATATACACAGCATTTACTGTACCCTTGCCTTCTACGAACACACATTGCTCTTTGCAAAACATGATTTTCTTGGCATCTGTAATACACCGGTAGTTTGCCTTTGCTTTCATTCGTAGCAGTGACAATACAGGCCGATGGCCGTGGCCAGTGTCTTCCCCCCCCCCCCCCCCCAAAAAAAAAATATTAGTAAACAAGCGAAAATCATCACATTATGAAAATTCATAGGACAGACAAAGTGTGAAATCTGGACATTTTGAGAGAGATTAAGTGGCTAAGACAACTTTTCAGAAAACATCAGAAGGAAGCAGTCATAATTAGTTGGGCACATTATGAGAAGACAGAGACTGGAACATGTTATGACAACTGGAAAGATTTGTGGAAAAAAATATAAGGGAAGACAATGTGGAAAAATTATTGACAGTCTTGTGTCATGGGACGGAAGGGAGTCTACACACGAATTGATCCATGCTGTCGGAGATTGAAATTTTGAAGAGTCATGATTACCTAAGCCAGCCGACGAGGCACTGGATGATGATGTAAGTCTTACTTACATACGCTCACAGTCTTCTTTATTTCTCTTCTGTTTCCTCAGTCGGATACTATTTGTGAAGGGTTGTTCATTATTGTATCCTTCTAATTTGAATGTTTTGTTTAGCTTTTTTTGTAAGCTAGATCTGACCGTCGTTCAGAAAGTAATGGCGAACTGCTGAGCGTAAACTTGCCAAGAAATCACTAACAGCCAGGGATGCAGAGCTGTTTCCAAGGCACCAGGGCCGGGTTATATACTGGCCAAGACCTATTGACGCGTCCTCGTCGAGCGTCCTGGGCAACAGGTCCCTTCGGGGTCCTGGCTAAAGTCAGTGGGATGGCCGATTCCTCCGAAGTCGGAGAGTGTCTGCCTGTACGGCGAGGAACCACCAGTCTGCACAAAAATAAGCCAGACATGGGACAACAGATGCTCACGCAAAACTCAGGTCCTGTATGACATCACACTGATGTTGGACAACAGGATGCCTTCATCCGACATACAGGACTTCGCGTTGGAGCTCAAGCCAACGAACACAAGCAAGCAAGCAACTAACAGCCAAAAACAAATGCTGGGGTTGACTGCAACGTCATGTAAATGAAATAGATCGCCACGCCACAGCACGATGATGCTGATACAACCACCATTACCCGTTGCATAGTTCGGAGTATAATGGGAAATTTCCCCGGCCAAAATTTTATTTTGCCCGGGCCATTCAGTTCTGGAACAACCGCGGGTGCAGGCGGCCAGATGGTCCAAAGAAGAGGAGAGGATCCGAGTTGGTTCCACCCAGGAGAGGCCCGAATGCCTCAGGTGTGACCTAGATGGGTCTCTGTATCCCATACCAACAGATGTACAGATCTGTGAAGAATTAGAATGGAGCTAGCTGAACTCACAGAAGATGGCCTGCAAGAACACACTGCTCGGTTTTTGAGGTATGTGTGGACATCGATTTGTTTGATTTCATTTATTAGACAACTAGAAAACCATCCAGAAAACCAAAGACCGAGATCTGTGGAGAGCCTTGAACGCAAACGCCAGCCGGCACGGCACTTGATGATGATGAGACAACTAGCTGACCCGGCCCGGCTTCGCCCAGGCCCTGGCGGGGATCTATCTATCTATCTATCTATCTATCTATCTATCTATCTATCTATCTATCTATCTATCTATCTATCTATCTATCTATCTATCTATGTGTCTGTCTGTCTGCTTGTCTGTCTGTCTGTATGACCCGGCCCGGCTTCGCCCAGCTCCTGGTGGGGAGCATCTCATTTAATTCATATAAGTAGTCATATAAGCTCCCGTTCCCGACTATCTGTCTGTCTATCTGTCGGTCTGTCTGTCTGACCCGGCCCGGCTTCACCCAGTCCCTGGTGGGGAGCATCTCATTTAATTCATATAAGTAGTCATATAAGCTCCCGTTCCCGACTATCTATCTGTCTGTCTATCTGTCTGTCTGTCTATCTGTCTGTCCGACCCGGCCCGACTTCTCCCAGGCCCTAGTGGGGAGCATCTAATTTAATTCGTATAAGTAGTCATATAAGCTTCCGTTCCCGACTGTCTGTCTATCTGTCTGTCTGTCTGTCTGTCTGTCTGTATGTATGTCTGTCTGTCTGTCTGTCTGTCTGACCCGGCTTCGCCCAGCCCCTGGTGGGGAGCATTCCCGTTCCCGACTGTCTGTCTGTCTGTCTGTCTGTCTGTCTATGTTCGGCCCGTTTCCGTTAAAAATATTTATAATAAAAATTGGAAGAGATCTATCTAAAGTAAACTTACCAAGATATCACGAACAGCCAATAAATGGTGGGCGGTGGGTTGACTGCAGAGTACTGCAAACGATATGCAACTAACTTTCTCTCACAAAAAATTACTTTTTTTTTTAACGAACGAAAATCTTTCGCAGGCCCGTCCTACATGCTGCCCTTCTTCTCTATTTCCTCTCATAAATTCTTTCATTCAACATCTCTGATGAAGCAATTCTTTGACAAAAAAAGAACAATAAGCATTAAAATGCATGAAAAGTAACTCGTTGAGGAAATGTTTAAATGTATAAATACCCAACGTGGTACACCCACGCGCCATACATATGAGAATATTTAAAAAAAAATGAATGTGCTGTAGAAGAAAAATAAAAAGATGAGTTATAAAATTTTCACTATTTAAATAGATGCATTATTTTTATGAAAACTTTGAAAACGCCTTAAAGATTATATCACTATTTATTATAACTCATATGCCTGTAATTAACAATAGACAAAGAGTTTATAAATCTTTGAAAACAATGCAACAATCTATATATAAAATAATAGCAATGTTATTAAAAGTTATGCCCTTTGAAATAACTTTTCTTACGTTAAGTCCCATTGCTATATAGAAATGATAATGTAAATTTAATTATTAAATTTTAGTAAGTAAATAGCTGATTCTACAATAAAAACTATGACGGTTGGTTGCTTGGGAATGAAAAGAAGACGTGTAGAAATGTTCATCTCAATCGGATGGACCGTTATCGAACGCATCCAACACATCCCCACCCACCCACATACATACATTCTGTTTTATATATATAGATATAAGGGGACCTGAGTTATAAATAGCCATGCATCGATCATTGTAGAATTACATCACTAATATCTAGAATAGTTAATCGGCTTAAGGAAAGAAATATTGGAATAAAGTTCGATAGCGGACAGATATGGAGATGGCTTCCAGAGCGCCGAAACAGCACAGCTCCATCCATCCATCATGGGCCATGCCGATAAGCGTGGGCGGTCATGTTTTACCATCTCATTCAATCACCAGAGTCGTGGATCAGTTCCGTGTTCCTGTATCGGCCATGCCACGTGGCCAAGCCATCCAGGTATTTACTTCTCGGTCTTCCCCTTGGTCTCCTCCCTTCGATCTTGCCAATTGTCACCAAGTTCTCCAAGTCATTTCTTCTCATAACATGCCCAAAAAATTTTGACTGTCTACGTCTAATGACTCTAATAAGATTACGATCTTCGTTTGTTTCTTGAAGGACTTGTTCATTGGTTTTTCTGTCTATACATTGTAGTCTTTGCAATTTCCTCAGAAACCACATTTCCACAGCCATCAGATGTTTTTCAGCTTGACTGCTCATTGTCCAAGCTTCATATCCATACACAAGTACAGGTTCTATGTAGCACTTCAGCACTCTTTTTCTCGTTTCAATTTATATCTTTTTATTGGTCAGTATGTTTTTCATCTTGCAAAAGGCTACCTTTGCAATGGGAATTCTTGTTTTAATCTCTTCAAGGCATCTCTATCAGATGTTATGACTGTTCCGAGATAACTGTACCGTTTCACTTGCTTAAGAATATGCCCATTTACTCATATTTCACATTGTGGTATTTCCTTTTTCCCAGTGACGACCATAATCTGTGTCTTCTTACTATTCAATTCTAACCCCAGTTGTTCACTGTGTGCAATAACCGCATCTACTAAATGTTTCAGGTCCTATTCATTGTCTGCAATCATGACTGTATCATTTCCATATCTAATGTTATTGATGTATCGTCCCCAATGTTGATTCCATCCATAGCTTCTATATTTCTTAAAATATTTTCACTGTACAGGGAAAGAAGATCTGGGGACATTACACAACCCTGTATCACGCCTCTTTTAATAGGCTGATATTGACCTACATTATTTTCATTCTTATGGCAGCTTGTTGTTTCCAATATATGTATTTTACACGTCTAAGGTCCTTTCCATCTATTTGTAGATCTTCAAGAATCCTTATCATGTCGACATGTTTCACTTTATCGAAAGCCTTTGTGTAGTTAATAAAGCAAAGATATAGATCTTTTCTTACTTCTATAGAACGTTCAATTACTGTTCTCAGTATATACACTGCATTTACTGTACCCTTGCCTTTTACAAACCCACATTGTTCTTCTCCTATTTCCGGTTGTATTTTCTCCCTACTTCTTTGCATGATAATTCGCAGAAAACTCTTCGTTATGTAGCTCATTATACTAATTGTTCGATGCTGATCACATTCCAAGACTCATGATTTCTTCGGGATTGCAATAAATATATAATTACGTAATTCAGGAGGTATATTTCCAGTATCGTATATTGAGTTCAGCAGTCTGGTGACTTGGTCTTTTCCATATTTTTCTAAGGTATTGATCATTTCTACTGTGATGTTATCTGTAACCGGGGTCTTGCCATATTTGGTTCCATCTTCAAAATTGATGGTCCTTCATTATTATTCCGATGATCATATTGTTCCTCTTTTGTATCATCATAAAGGTCTTTCACCTAATCTGACCACGCATGCAAAATCTGATCTTTTTCTATTATGATTTTGCCCTCTTTGGTTTTTAGGCAACCCGTTGATGTGTGTGTGTGTGTGTTCTTTTGTAAGTGATGTCATTAATTCTTTTGTGCATTAATTTGGTATTCCGGGTGCTGGGTTGGTTTTTAATTTCCTTGCAATTTTCCTCAAGCCGTGTTTCTTTTGCACCTTTGCATAGCTTTCTATTTTCCCGTGAGTCTCTTCATATTTTTTCCTTGTTATTTTTGTTATTTCTTCTTATTTCCATGAGTTTTAAGATATCTTCCGTTATCCATTTCTTGCGTCCTATTATTTTATTTTTGGGATGGTTGTTTCTGCAGCTTGCTTGACTGATTTCTTCAATATTTCCCATTGGTCACTGATGTCTTGAAATAATATTTCCATATCGGACAATGCATCGAAACTGTTCTTTACCTCTACGTTGAATTTACCTTTTATCTCCTTACTCTTAAGTGCCTGTAGATCAAATTGTGTTTTTTTTTTTGGTGTATATTTGACTTTCTTTAATTTTATATGTAAATTGCTTAAGATTAATCTATCTATGGTCGCTGTAGTAGTCTGTGCTTGGTATAGTTTTTGCTACCTTTAAGCATTTCAAAATCTTCTGTTGATGAGAATGTAATCCATCCGAGGAGAATCATTCACATTATCTTGGCAATGCTTCTCTTTTCCTTTTAAATGTATATGTAACCTCACATTACATGCATATATATATATATATATATATATATATATATATATATATATATATATATATATATATATATATATATAAAATTAAGTTGCATGTCCTTCACAGGACGTAGCAGTCAACCCCAGCATTTTTGAAGGAAGTTCATGATTCCTGGGCAAACTTTACGTTCAATAGTTTGCCATTGCTTTTTGAACGACCGGCTATTAGCATAAGTCAAACAGGGGTAATTACTATAACTAAAGAAGAAAAACCAACAGCAATTCACCTAAACGAAAATCCCCTGAAACAAGTAAAGTGTTTCAAGTACCTAGGAAGTATAATATCATCAAATCGAAAATAGATGCAATAAGGCAAACCAACTCATTGGACAAATGGTACTGTGGTATATTTCCCAGTCACCTCACATTCTCCGAGATTCATCACACTGACCCGAATAGAGCACCATATAGGATAGAATTTCATCAGCCGTTTCGAAACCAAGTGGGAACGAGTGGGCGATTTGAAAAGGACAGAAACGATTGGTCTGTAAGACCAGGAACCCACTGAAATCCATAGGGCAGAATTGGCGGTGAAAACTAGTCATTCCACGCAAAACCGTAGTGATGGCCAATAGCATTTTTGTAGGAGGTGAAAAAGTCCGGTATTCTGGGCTACCTCAGGTGATCTTGATCATATATGTGTGGTAAGATGATCCATGATGTTATGGTAACACGGTGTTTGTGTATAACGGTGTCAATGGGATGTTTAAGCTTCTTAAAAATGATCAAAATCAATGTTCTTGTTCGAGAGTGAAATGTAGCCAAGCGCCATGTTTTTTTTTCATCGTTGCATCTACCATGTTAATACCTTTCGGCTAGACAAACTATCGTCATATGCTACAGAATACTATTGCATCCTAAATGCATCTATCCATCCATCATGTGCCATGCCGGTAAGCGTGGGCGGTCATGTTCTGCCATCTCACTCGATCACCAGAGTAGTGGATCAGCTCCGTGTTTCTGTCTCGACCATGCCACAAGGCCAAGCCATCCAGGTACTTGCTTCTAGGTCTTCCCCTTGGTCTGTTCCCCTCGATCTTACCAGTCGTCACCAAGTTCTCCAATCCATTTCTTCTCATAACATGCCCAAAATATTTTGACTTGTCTACGTCTAATTTCTCTAATCAATTTACGATCTTCATTTGTTTCTTGAAGAACTTGTTCATTGGTCTTTCTGGCTGTCTATGGTATTCTTTGCATTTTCCTCAGAAACCACATCTCTACAGCCATCAGATGTTTTTCAGCCTGACTGCTCATTGTCCACGCTTCACATCCATATAAAAGTACAGGTTCTATGTAGCATCTCAACACTCTTTTTCTCGTTTCAATTGACATCTTTTTATTGGTCAGTATGTTTTTCATCTTCCTAAAGGCTACTTTTGCCATGGCAATTCTTGTTCTAATCTCTTCAAGGCATCTTCCATCAGATGTTATTACTGTTCCGAGATAATTGTACCTATTCACTTGTTGAAGAATATTCCCATTTACTTGTATATTACATTGTGGTATTTCGTTCTTCCTAGTGACGACCATAATCTGTGTCTTTTTACAATTTAATTCTAACCCTAGTTGTTCACTGTGTGTAATAATCACATCTACTAAATTTTGCAGGTCCTGTTCATTGTCTGCAATCAAGACTGTATCATCTGCATATCTAATGTTATTGATGCATCGTCCCCCAATGTTGATTCCTTCGATATCTTCAATATTTCTGAAAATACGTTCACTGTACAGGGAAAACAGATCTGGAGACATTACACATCCCTGTCTCACACCTCTCTTAATAGGTTGAAGTCTAAGGAAGTCTAAGATCTTTTCCATCAATTTGTAGATCTTCAAGCATCCTTATCATGTTGACATGTCTCACTTTATCAAAAGCCTTTGTGTAGTCAATAAAGCAAAGGTGTAGATCTTTGTTTACTTCTATAGAACGTTCGATTATGGTTCTCAGTATATACACAGCATTTACTGTACCCTTGCCATCTACAAACCCACATTGTTCTTCTCCTATTTCAGGTTGTATTTTCCTCCTAACTCTTTGCATGATAATTCTTAGCAAAATCTTCGTGATGTGACTCATTATACTAATTGTTCGATGTTGATCACACTCCAAAGCTCCTGATTTCTTTGGGATTGCAATAAATACAGAATTACATAACCCCTGAGGTATATTTCCAGTATCATATATTGTATTAAGCAGACTGGTAACTTTATCTACTCCATATTCTTCTAAAGCATAAATCATTTCTGTTGTGATGCTGTCTGAACCGGGGGTCTTGCCAGATTTCATATGGTTAAGAGCATTCTGAACCTCCATCTTCAAAATTGCTGGTCCTTGATGATTATTTTGAACATTATACTGTTCGTCTCTGTTATCGTCATACAGGATTTTCACGTAATCTGACCATTCATGTAATATCTGATCTTTTTCTATTATGACTCTTCCATCTTTTGTCTTTAGGCAGCCTGCTGATGTACGTGTTCTTTGATTAGTAAGCTCCTGAATTCTTTTGTGCATTAGTTTCGCATTGTTACTGTTGTGTTGTTTTTCAATTTCTCTGCAATTTTTCTCAAGCCATATTTCTGTTGCTTTCTTACATAAGGTTCTCACTTTTCTGTGAATTTCTTCATATTTGGCAGGATTATTTTTGTTCTGTCTTCTTGTTTCCATTAGTTGTAATGCATCTATATATAAACACTTTTCTCTATGCAATGGAAACGCACTCTATGAATGCACATTCTAGGCATTGTTGCTTCTGCAGAAAAAATATTGTTAAGAGTCTATCTTTTACAACCCTTGTACATAGATTCACACTCTTTTGAATATATATTATTTGATTCTTCTGTTCACATTTTTCATGAATATGCTTTGTGAATTCTCCATGTTCTTGTCATGAGAATAAATGCTCATTAATAAGGAAAGATAGTTGCACCATATACCCAAATGTTTGCTAGACGTTGCACGCACCGCCAGCCTCACGCAAATGTTGCTGATGACTGGGTGTTTATTACGTTCAATGGCCTGCCAATTGTGTTATGAAAAATGGCCATAAAGCAGTCCAATTTTGAATTTTGTGCACTAAAATTGCTTGCAACAATGGTGGTTATTTTTTTTTTTTTTTTGTTTTTTTTTTTTGGTTCAAACGTTGTGCTCCAACCCCTTGCTCAGAGGAGAAAGTGGGAGGGACAATCTGCGTTTGTATTCGAACCAGTGCAAATGCTGAATGCATAGCTATTCAAAAGACTCTCGCATAATTTCAGAAATAATTGATATGTTTTCATTTGCGATTGTTGTACATTTAATGTTGGTTCATGATCATTACTTTTGTTGTGGGAGGAAAGATTCGAATTTTCCCCTGATATGAAAAGGCAAATACATTAATAATGACGATGATGGGAGACATTTGTGAACCAAGTCTAACCCAGAGGAATGAAGACCGGTCTTGCATTACAGACATATGATGATTGGATGTTATTATGATGACTTTAACTCAACCTGCATTCATCTCAATAAGCCTTGTCTTATCAAGCATCAGTCTCAACATATATGGTAGGTTTTTAAAAAATGAGGATGGGATCCCCAAATTCTAATAGCCAACTGTTAGAGAAACTTGAAAATGGCTCGTTAAGAATCCCTAGGGGTGGATTGTGATTAATAGTTGAAGTTTCGTCTCAGAGGGCCAGTGGAGCCCCGGAAGTTCACAGTACTCCGATAAGGGACATTTTTTCCCCGGGAAAATCTGAGATATTGTATTTATCCGGTCACACTTGGCTCCACTCTATTGTAGTAACTAATATATTCTAATTAATATTACACAACGCCAAGTAAAACACCAAACACCAAATGAATCACCAAAACACTATAATGAGATAATATAGTGGTGTGCTCCTGTGTTGTGAGAGTTAGCGTGGTATATGATGTCAGATACACACATTAGAACAATACCATCAATGAGGTAGTAAACAAATCATCAGCACAGTTAAGGAATTAAAGTTCCAACTCGAACTAATGTTCTGGTACACCGTGTTTGATTCATTAATGGCACTAAACCAAATGTATGTCACAGTTCACTGCATAGCATCTATATATATTTTGTTCAGAATGTCCACTTAAGGCTACGCTAAATGTTCCTGAGGCATCCTGAACTATACCAAGGTGATGTTCTCACAATCTTGCGTTTAAAGAAGTAAGTACTCTCGGGTAGGTCCTACATGGGTTGAAAATAAAGGGGGGATCTCGTGTTTCTACCGCCCCGGACAACTCAGACTGTACTGGACAGGTACTTAGCTGTTCATTCCTGGGCTGCAGGGTTGTGGCATAGGAGAAGCAGTTGAGGTAAAATGATGCTGTTCCTCCAGAATGACCATCATCAGCATACAGGTCTCTGCCCAGTTTTTGTCTTCAACATAACCACCACCCTTGAGAAATAGGACCAAAAACCATATAGCTATCTCACATAAGAGCTGGGCTAGGGGGAAAATATAAGCGAAGGGAGAAGGGATCCTTTCCTTAGCTCAGGGTAGTCCAGTCTGGCTATCCTGTGTGCCTGATGTTTTTCTGTAATCTCAGTTGGAGGTGTCCACCTCACCTACTGGCACGACATGTTCTCTTCCTTCAGGCGTTCTGCAGGCTAGTCCTTCTCTTGTCCGTAGAACGTTATGAGCCCACTGCCTTGTCAATGCTTTCCTTCTTCCGGGAATATACCCGCCTAACCCTTCATCATTTTACCATATTCCCATTATCATCAATACACATCTAAAATCTTACAGGGTAGGTTTTAGAAAAGTGTCATTCACAAATAAAACATATGAATTATTTTAACACAAAATCATATAGAGTCAGAACACGCACTACACTTTAGAACATAATTTTCCAGACATAGCATATAATGACTATCTCTGAGAAAGGATCATGGTAGTTTTGTTGTAAAGTATAGATCGTCCCTGGAAACTCTGAGAAAGTGTATCATTCATCAAATACATGACTAACGCATCAAAAGATTCATTAAGAATTCTTCTCTAAATCAAGAAAATCTTCTCTATCTTCTGAGCCTGTCTCTAGATTGATATATATTCCTTATCACAAAGAACAAGTGCTCTCTACATAAGACATCTTTCTGTTAACTTTATCCATTTACAGAGGCAGATTAATTATTAATTACCTTACTCCCCAGGACAAGTATTATATGCACACAAATGAAACACGTCTGCTTTCTGGCTCACATGGTAACAAACTGGCGCCTAAGTTGCCGCTGTAATTACATTTATCTCCTCTCACACCACAATCTTTGTCTCCACCAATCCTCTCCATAAGAATTTCCTTCGACGTGACAATGACTCATTCCACCTACATCCATCCAATTACCGTCCAAAGTACCATCCAAAATTCCTGTTTATCTTTCTAGTTTCTTTGTTGCGGACACAGAGTTTTTATCTATAATGAAACATCAATCGTGCTCTCTGACCTATGAAATTTGTTGCTAATGAAATCGCAACACCGCGGTTGATACTATCTTTCCGTATAGGTCTCAGTTGACAGGTGACAGGTACCAGATGATGTTTTGGGAACGGCGAAAGCCTTTGTTCACGCTGAATCACACTGCCTTTCCTTGTTGTTTGGCTTAAGTTTGGAACTTTAAGAAACTGCTTGGCGTCTGTCCTATCTTTATTTGCCCTTGTATATTGTGCGTGCGCTATTCCTTAAATGAAGACGGGCATGAGACATTCGCATGTCACAACATACCTCTTACTTACCATGCGGTTTCACTACATGCATCTGTCTCAACATGTATCTGTCATAACACGCCTTGGTCTCAACTTGTCTTCATCACAACACGCCTTTGTCTCAACCTACCTTAATCACAACATTATTTTGACACAACAGGACAACCTGGTCTCATCAGAATGACCTTATTTTATCTTGCTGTCCTTGTTTCATCAAGAACTGACCACATCATGACATGAAGGTATCAAGGGAGAACAATTAGTTATCCCTAAACTGGTCACATTCCACCAGATCTTGGAATGAATTCCATCTAGAGAGAAGAGGGTAGTGATCTCACCGTTGAGTTGAAACACTCTCGCCTTCCTCCTTCTATTTGCTTTTTTCCCTGCATATGTTTTATGTCATAACGACATATGATTTTGTTAAATGCGTATATAGTTTGTATTTTGTTTGAACTGTCAGATGGACGGTGTAAATAAGAGCCTACCAAAATGAATGCTGTTCATTCAGTCCTGGCGATGCAGACTTGCTTGCTGAAGGCGGTATAGGTATTATGACCTTGTCCATATCCTACCAGCTCAGTTATCATTCCAGCATTTTTCCTCCATCCCTCACCATCCTCATCCTCCATGTAATTTACCCATGAGAACACCAGGTTGTTGGAGCTTGTCAGAAGAACCTTACCATGCATTGATCAACTTGCGAGAGGATCCTGAAAGAGAAATGGACCTTCATTCATGGGTTTCAAACACGTAACCATTCCATCTAGAAGGTAGACCCTAAGAATTACCACAATGTTTCGCATCAGCGACCCAAGAGATAGAAAGAATCTTCTTAATATAGTTACTACATCTATTATATCTTATATTATATTGTTGTATCTTAGATGACACATGTGGTACGAATATGTTTCCACAACAAGTGATAATCAATGTTGATCATAAAGCTTTTTCACAGAATGACTTGCACTTCAACCTTTGATTTAATATTACACCTTATGTTTTAAATCAGGTTTTGAGTGATTTCTTGATGAATGTTCTGTGATAACAGTTTATGTTCTGCTCACACAGTGACTGTTTTGTGATACCAATCTATATTCTGTTCACACATTGGATGTCTTGTGCTAACAGTGTATGTTCAGTTCACATATTATATGTTCAGTGTATACATCACATGAGTATAGACAACTAGAGACCCCTTGAGGGCGGACAAACTCACACGAGTCCTTTTTCAGTATAGAGAATGTCATCTTCTTTAGGTATAGTGGTAAACGTCCGTGGCTCCCCACGGTCCAAAGGAGCCTATATTTCTAAAATTTCGAGTAAAATACTTGCTTTACCTATGGTTGTCTTCACGTGGGGGTAACGAGCCAAATTCCAGGCTTCCTGCAGAAGGCAACAAAGGATATGAAGCCTTTCCAACCGGGATACCCTTATCAATATCCTAATCCATTTATTGTCCCCTCACAGGCACCAATACTAAAGAACAAACGTATCAATAGCTCCTAAGAAAGCACTTTACAACACAATCTTCCTCTAAGCTATCAATGCCAAACCTGGACAATGACAGAAAAAGTAAAATGAAAAACCACAAAAATAGAAATCTGATTCCTGAGAAGAAGAATATTCAATGTATCAAGAAGAGATAAGATCAGAAATGAAGAAATCAGGACTAACGTGGGGGTTATAGTAGCGCTAGATTTTATTAGAAAGCAGCAAGTTAAATGGGTCGGCCATGCAAGTAGGTTACCAACTAACAATATACCACAACAAGCAATGATGTACAGACCAGAGGGAAACAGGGGAAAAGGCCGACCACGTAAACGATGGAAGGAGAAATAGCAGAGTCCATTGGAATATCGATAAATGAAGCCCATAAGCGGGCACTCTCCCGCTGTTTATACTTCACCTCGACACCGCAAGGTACAAGAGGAACATGGTGAGATGAGATGAGTTACCCTTAAGAGCCCAACAGTAATCTACCATCATGTGGGCTTCCCAAAGTCCCTGGTTATCTCTCTTCCGTTGTTTTTATATCTTGGTGAAACCTTTCACCTTGCTCCGCAGTAAAGTCGCCAAGATTCTCGGGAAAGAAATGTAAATCGTTATGGGGGTAGCGCAATTTTATGTTCATGTTGCGTTGCATCCAAGCTTACAAAACCTCGACATCGTGTTTTCAATTAATTCAGAATAATTGTCTGCTTTAAAGTTACTCTGAAAGGTTTGTACAGCTAAAACAAATGGTTGACCTGGCTTTGGACTCTGTTATGTTCATCGAATCAATAAAATTTGGATCGTTTATTAACTTTCTAATTTGAGGTCTATCAATAGTTCCAGCTTTCATTTGTCTATGCTTAATTCCAGAAACTTTCTGCACAAATAATTAAAACAGGTACCATCTTTGTTCAGTGCCTTGACAAACTGCTTCACCAAGCCAAGCTTTATATGTAATGGTAGCTGTCGAACTCTTTTTCGATCAATGAAAGGATTGTTGACAATATTTTGTTCTCCAACTGTAAATGCATCCCTCAACGGCCATTGTTTCTTTCTCCAGTGCGTATTTTGTGCCCTGCTATCCCACATATAAAGCATGGATATTTTGTGAATCCTCTTCGCTGGCCAAGCAGGAAGTTCATCATTTTAAGATCTACACAAACCATCCAGTTCTAAATACTTCAATTTTTCCAGAACTGAAAATATTGTAAATAACGCAAATGCATGTATCTCAAAGACTAGAGCTGCTACAGACAAATAAATGTGATACGATTTAGATTTAGAAGTTCCCCCATTTATGAAAAATCAGGTTAAAATGTGTGATACCCAAAACAATTTTTTTTTTATTGTAGAACTGTGTAATTGTAACATCGATGTACTACTAAAGATATCACAAAGCTATGAGAACGTTTGCTATCGTTTTCTTTAACTTGCAGCATCTTCATGGAAAGTGGCCAAACTACTACCATGTGTAAACAAGCAGTCAGGATATTTCTCCCCACTATAGTCGAGTGTCTGCACAACCCTTTAATCTTTCTTCACACAGCTAATCTGCGAGTGTCAAGAGGCAGTCATTTGGCAGGTTTTTGTTCTAGGTGCTTAACTATAGATTTCTAGCAGTATTGGCTATGAATTCCAAGTTTCAGTTGTATTTAATGGGAAGCAGGTGAGACAGTGAGAAATATAACACTCAGGATGTTAGTCAATCGTCAATTTGAGCCCACAAAGAACAACGTGGCCTTTGTACTGTGCCCCCTTTAATGGCTTCTAAAGGGATTTTTTTTTTTTTTTTTTTGGGGGGGGGGGGGAGTGAAGAGAGAGAATGAAGAGAAACGAACACAAAAGAGACGAGTGGCAACAAGCAACGTTTCTTTACACAGAAGAGATCTCTGCACGAAATGAACGTATGCAGTGCAAACGCTTTTTCCAACGAAGGACACCTGAAGTTTAAGTTTCGGATATACCCCTTAATCAAAAGATTCTACGCTGCTAATAAAAGTACTGAGAGCGGACTCCTTTCATAAAGAAGCAATCAGATTAGCAACCCTTTTCAGTTTGAGGCATTGTAGTTTGAAGAGCTTCTGGATAGGAAAAGTACACAGATTAGGCAGCATTCACAGACGTAGATTAAGAGATCAGAATTGTGTGGCTTGTAGTGACCCCCTGACAGATTGTCTTAACTGTAAGCTCCGCGTACGTCTTTACTTAACTCCCCAGGGATCGTACCACTAACGTTATGTAATTTGCAAGTGGAATCACGCCACTTAAAGACAGCGTAATTAATCTCAAAATATGACATGTAAATGCTCTAAATGTCAATCAATTATTAAGCCTGCGTTGTGGGGATGTCAAGCTCCTCGACACCGTCTACACTTCTCTGCACCATGCATGGAGTGCTGTTGAATATACATTAGTGCTATAATGTAAGGCAACGATAGCCTCTTTCAATGAGTATCGCTTGAGTAAGCATGTTAAGAGCGTCAGCTCATTCGCACTCCATTATCGCACTGTCTACCGGAGCTCTGCTTGGTTTTAGATATTGCCATTATTAAGGCTTAAAATGACGACAACGTTCAATATAACTAAAATATATCAAGCATGTCGATTGTGTTATGTGTGGGATGAGTTATCGTTCAGCGACAGTGCCAGTCTAGATTTTGTAAGACATAACGTGACATGACAAGAGCATTTGGCAAAGTTTCTTGTCAATAATAATAATAATAATAATAATAATAATAATAATAATAATAATAATTATAATTATAATAATAATAATAATAAAAATAATAATAAAGAAACAAAGATGCAAAAGTGTGAGGGTCAGCACAAATCTAAATTAAGCATTTGTTAGAACCCGTGATATCTGAGACAAAATAAAAATAAGTATTTGAGACACTATAGTTTAGACCAGGGGTCACCAAACTTTTTTCATGGCGGGCCATTGACAAAATGACCAGCGCGGGCCGCATACTAATTCTGTACAATACTTGCGCCGTCTCCGTGGCGAAGGTCCAATGGGCGCGGTTTGTAATCCCGAGTTAGAAACATAGCTGCACGCGATTTGACAGCAGACCGCGTTGCGCTGGTTTTGTACTCTATAGTATGGGTGCCGGTCGTTCAGAAAGCAATGGTAAACTACTGAACGAAAACTTGTCAAGATATCAACAACAGCAAAAAAGTTATGGTGTTGACTGCAAACGTCCTGTAAAGGATATGCAACTAACTTTAACAATACTTGCAAGCCAGAACGAAACTCTGGGAAAAAAGACGAAAAACTAAGTGAATCATGGGTGAGTGGCGTGCAATGCACAAAATAACAAAGACAACCAACATATTTATTTACTAAAACAACATTTATCGAAGAAGGTGACGTTAGTAAAATAAAGATAGTTACATCAGACCTGAAAGCAATGGCAAACTACTGAACGTAACACTTGCCTAGTACATCAACAGCAGCTGAAATATGCTGGTGTTGACTGCAACGTCCCGTAAGGGATACGCAACAAAATTTATTTATACATCAGACCTATTGTGCACATATCCGAATCTCACAAACTAAGCAGCAAAAAAAAAAAGATTCGTGAGATTTGTGAAACTGATATCTGGCTTTCAAGATATCATTAATGTTTGGTTTGAAATTGCTGCACCCAATCAAGAGGATTGCTTTAAAATGTTCATCAGTAAATCTCGGTCGATGTGTTGACTTCACATACTTCATTTTTGAAAATGTTTGCTCACAGACGTTGTTTCAAACACTGATGCCATACCAGCGGAAAATTTCTTCAGTTTCGGAAACTCAACATCAGACAAGCAGCGATAAAATTCAACAAGATTTCCTTCTCTGTGCGTATCTTTCAACAGGTTATTTGCTTGCAAATCAATGAGCTCCAATCGTAGTTCAACTGACATATCAATATCGTCAAGGTTACAATCAAACGGATTCTGGAACAGAAGAATGTCACTCTCAATTCTGTCACGATCTGAAAAACTCTCCAAAATGCTTCTTCAAGTCACGAATAATTTTTTTACGGAAAATCGAGGCTGACATCTTCGGCGATTGTAGCGCAAAACTCTTTGAAACAGTGAAAATGAGAAAAGTGTCTCCTTCACGTTGTGCTTCAAACAATGACAGCTTTCTCCGCAATCGTTTGATGATTCTATATGATTGATCCATAGATCGATCGATTGATTTAGGAACCGACGTCGCAACATTCAGGGCATTCCCATAAACGCTCCGACTCCATCCTCAGCAGCCAGCGAAGAGTTCCAACACTAATAGTACCAGAAGCAATCTGATTATATGTCCGTCTCGCCTTTCCCCTGAGCGTCGATCGTCGGCCAGATCCCCTAGTCACCCTTCGCTGTCGCATTCTACCCAGACCATGGTGATCCATTTGCTCCTCCGAGGTGTACACGTACTCCCACAAGGCCGCAACCACGTCTGCCTTATCATGTATCAATACTCCACCAAGGTTTGCAGAGCCAGCCAATCTGTCTGCCTGTTCATTCCCCAGCACACGCCAGACGGTGCTTGCCAACCGTGACTTCCGAAGCGAAGCAAGCCACTCTGCACGAAGCTTGCCGGTCCTCACCCTACTCAGCATGCTTTCTGAGTCAGTAACAATCACAATGTGTGTGTGTGTGTGTGTGTGTGTGTGTGTGTGTGTGTGTGTGTGTGTGTGTCGTATTCTCCATCCAGCGGAAAGCTGCATTGACCGCCTCCACCTCTATTCTTAAGCTAGATGTTGTGGTATTATATGCCAGGCTCTCCTGCACCAAACGTCGACCATTAGCTTTTGCTAAGAACCCCCAGGCACTTCTCCTGCCTCTCAACACCGAACCATCTTTGTATATAATCACATCACCCGGGCGAGCATTATCCTGAATTGGTTGCTGGAAATTCCACTTCCGTGGCCCCTGCTGGCAACTCCCTGCACTCTGGGCTCAATGTGATTATAACTCTGCACAAGTCTGACTGCTCCACTGGCACTCTGACCCACTCCTCTGCTCGCTTAATGTACTCCAAGATGCACACCT